>WNWK01025809.1:0-28131 GCA_009830355.1 Cherax destructor
ATTTAGGTTAGTCTATTTCAGCCCCCAAAAATACACTTCCAAAAGCCTTACAATTTTAACTTACAAAATTCACGATTTCGGGGTGTTCGTTAACCGGGGTTCCACTGTATTAAGTTATCGTATAAACGTGTAAGGTGATCGTCACTCGCTGGTAAACAATGGCACACTGGTGAAGGGTGTTTGTGTCCCCGGGTGGCTGGGAGGCCTCGAATGTTTTCATCACCGCCGATTTTAAGCCAAGGGACGAAATCAAGCCAATATTTTGCCAAAAAAAAGTTGCCAATTTTCAAATTTGCCGATATTCAAAGGGAAAAATTTTTAAAAAGGGCCACTGTATTTTTTGGGGAAAAAGGGGGGACCCCCCCCTTTTGTTCGGGTTTTTCCATATCAAAATCATCCAAAGATGAGGACAAAAAAATTTGGGAAGTTTCCGCTATTCGAGCATCACAACATTTAAAAAAAATTTTTTGAGGGGGTTTTTTGTTTTTGCTTTTTGTCAAACAATTCATTTTGGGTTTTTCAACATTGACCCTAAAAGTTTTGTTCTGGTATGATGATTTTCTCCCCAAATGGATTGATGTCTTTTGCATTGTTTCTATTTTTCAGGTTTCCCTTTTTTGCTTCATGATGCAAACAAATTTGGTCATTCCATTGATTTGTCATCTGTGGATTTTTTACTAATTTAAATAAAAAAAAATGCCGTGACATGTTGAGGTGAATGGAGACGAATGGTTTTGGGACATGGATCTGTTGGAGGGGAGCAGGGAAAATTTTTTTGTGAAGGGATTCGGGGAAACCAGTTAATTGATTTAGTTGGACTTAGTCCGGGAAAGGGGGGAAAAGACAATGCCTGCACTTTAAAGGGGGGGTCTGAGATAGTGACAGCTGGGAGGACTATTCTCAGCTGTCTTATCTAAAATTAAAGACAGTGATTATTTTGGTGGGGTGAAAGTGTTGAATGATGATGAAAGTATTTTCTTTTGGGTCACCCTGCCTCGGTGGACCGGGACTTTTAAAAAAAAAAAAAAGTTGATGATATTTTTTTTTTCTTCCAACGATAAAGTTGGGGAAACCCCCCCGTACTGGCAGATTCCATTGTTTCCATACTAGAAATTTGCTATCAAATTGTCTATATTTAAGAAGATGAATAATGACGTTTATAAAAACTTCATTTGTCAACATATGATATGAAATCAGCATATAGTAACCTGTTGAACTTTATCCTTTTTTTTGGGCATTATTTGGGTAAAAAAAAAAACTAAAGTATCTTTTTGGATTAAGCGTAAGTTGTGAAAGATAGCAAGTTTCATTTATTTTGGTAGAAATGAGAAATTATTTTGTTTAAAAATTGAAAAAATTTCGTGGGGGTTACGGTACAGTTGGGGAAATTTTGTCAAACAAAGGGTTCTATTTCAGATCTAAAACTTTCCAAAGTTAGTTTGGGAAAAGGTGGATCAGCACCCAAGTTTCATAAAAATCGGGATACTGGGGGGGGGGACCCCGGGCCCCCGACAGGAACCCCCCTTAAAAATTGGAAGGAGGGAGCATGGAAGAAGTGGTTTTTAAAATTTTTTGGGGAAGAGCTTTGTCAGCGGATGGGTTTATGAAGGACTAGTTTCTATAGTTAAAAAAAGGGAAAAAAAAAGGTGAGCAGTGAAAAATTGAGGTATCTGTGGAGACAAAAATTTTTCCATAGAGGCAAAGAAGGGAATGTCAGTATAGTGGTACCCACTCTTATATGGGTGTGAAGCATTTTTTTAAATGCTGCGGGAAGGCTGGAGGGCAGTGGAGATGTTGTGTCGGGGCAATGTGTTTTTAATTATTTCAGAGAATTCATAGTTTGGAAACTAGATGGTGTGGAGTTACAAAAAGTATTGTTAAAAAGCTGAAGAGGGGTTTTTTAAAAGGTAGTTTGGCCTTTTTAGAGGGGAAGTAGCAATATATTTGACTTGGAAGGTGTATAAATCTATAGTGGGGGGGAGGAGGGGTGGGGTTGTCCTAGGAAAGGATGGAGGAAGTGGGTAAAAGGGTTTTTTTGTGCAAGGGGCCTGGACATGCAGCAGGCATGTGTGGCGTGTTGGATAGGGTGAATGGAGACGGATGGTTTTTTTGGGGGGTGGCGGCTCTTGGAATGTGAGCAGGGTAATATTTTGTGAAGGGATTAAGCAAAACGTTACCCCGACTTGGGGCCCCGGATGTGGGAAGTACAATGCCTACACTTTAAAAAGGGGGTTTTGGGGTATTGGCTGTTTGGGTGACATCAAAATTTATCTGGGCCCCTCTGCAAAGCAGTGATTATGTGTGAATGAGGGGAAGGATTTCTTTCATTTTGGGTCCCCCCCCGGTGGGAGACGGCTCTTTTTTTTTTTTTCACATGGACGTTCCCCCAAAAGGGAGGGTCCCCCAAAAAAAAAAATTTCATCTCATTCACTCCATCACTGTCTTGCCAGAGGGTGCTTTACACTACAGTTATAAAACTGCACATTAACACCCCCTTAATGCAGACACTGCTTCCCATCTCCAGGACCCCAAATCCCCCCTGCGGTTTCCCAACCCCCTTTATAAATGTTACTTGCTCCCCTCCAACAGCCGTCAAATTAAAAACCTTTTTTCTATTACCCCCATCAAAAGCTCCCCCGCCTTGCTAAAAACCCAACCCCCCCCCCCAAAAAACCTCTTTTCTCCCCCCAACCCTTTTCCCCCGGGCCCCACCCCTACCCCGCCCCCTCCACAACAAATTTATACACTCTAAGTCATTCTGTTTTTGTTCCATTCTCTCTACAGGGAACAACCTCAACAACCCCCCCCTCAGCCCTCTGGATAATAGTTTTGGTAATCCTGCACCTCCCCCCTAATTTCCAAACTCTGAATTCTCTGGATTATATTCCCCCAAAACATTATCAGGATCATCTCCCTCCCCCCCTTCCCCTCGTTCAAAATTCATCCCCCATGCCATGCCCATATAAAATTTTGGGAAAATTCTCATACTTTTCCCCCCCTTTCTTCCATGGACAAAATTCTTTGTCTCCCAAAATCCCAAGTGCACCACTCACCCTTTTTCCCCCCATCAATTCTATGATTCACTTCATCCTTCTATCCCATCTGCTGACATGTCCCCCCCCAAATATCTGAAAAACCCTCCTCCCTACTCTCTCCCCCCAATCCCGATATCCCCAAAAATTTGGGCACCTAATCTTTTTTTATCCTCATCACCTTACTCTTTCCTATATTCACTTTAATTTTCTTCTTTTACATACCCTACCAAATTCTCCCCAACCTCTGCAACTTCTCTTCAGAATCTCCCAAAAAAAATGTCATCAGCAAATAGCAACTGTGGCCCCCCTTTTTTGATTCTTTGTTTTTTTAACCCTTTCGAGGTTTGGTCATACAAAAACCACGCCCCAAAGGGTTTTTTTCTTAGTCCCCTTTTTTAGCGCCCTCAAATCAAGCGAAACAGGCGGGGGGGGCCCCTAGATAAAAAGGGGGGAAAAAGGGTCTGTGCGGTCAGTGTGCACTTTAAAAAAAAATCCTGCACCGGGGGCAAATGAAAAAAAATAAACTCTGACCCTTTTTTGGTTTAAACCGAATTTGCAGTCTATTTTCGTATGGTATTTATGCTTTTTTCCCGTTTTTTAGTCTCATTTGATAGTGGATATTTTTACAGAAATAGAAAAAATTTTTTTGACTGGTTTCCGATGAAAAGTACCTTAAACTGAGCGAAAAAGTAGCAAAAATTTTTTTTTTTTGCCAATGTTCAAGAAATAAATCCGCCATCCCCCCCCAATACACATCAACTGGGTAGTCTAATTTCTTGCACAAGTGCGCTGATATTATTTATACCATTTTACAATGATGCAGTTGTATACATAACATTATCTTCTTTTTTTGTGAGAATAAATTAAAATGGAAACAAAATAATGAAAAAGGGGGGCCTGGGCGTAACTAATGAACAGATAAAATGTTATTTGGTGCCAGGAATGTCTGTCATTTATTCTGGCCCCCATTTTGAAATTTTGTAAAATTTTGGGCCAAAAATTTCCCAAATTTTTCCCCCTTTTTGGGGGAGTTGAAATCGGTAAATTGCCGGTTTCTTGTACTAAATTTTATAAAAAATGGAATTCTAGTGAAATAGCTAAAATTTTTTGTAGACTGAAACATTGGAATTTGCCGAAAATGGGTCAAAGTGGGCGAAATCGCAGATGCGTAAATGTCCCAAACCGCTAACCCCGGGCTAATTCCTAGTTTCTGTCAAATTTCATAATTTTGGTGTCATTATGAGGGAAAAAAAAGATTCTCTATCATGTCTTAAGAAAAAAAAAAAAAAAAAATCCAAAAAATGGGGACCCTGAGAACGAGTTTGGAGAGGGCGGCGACCGCCCTCTTCCAAGACCCTTTCATTCACTTCTCTTACAACCCCATCTATAAATATTTGAACAACCATGGTGACATAAAAATCCTTGTCAACCCCTTTTTTTTGGGGGAAATAACCCCCTCTCTCCTACACATACTAATCGAGCCTCACTATCCTCAAAAAAGCTCTTCCTGCTTTCAGTAACAACCTCCTTTTCCCCTACCCCTCAACATCTGCCACATTCCCCCCTATCCCCCTATCATATGCCTTTTATAGTAAATTTCAATAGAAAAATAAAAAAAACTATAAAGTTTGTGTTTTTAAATTTAAAAAAAAAAACAAGATTTTTTTAAACCCCAAGGGGTTGTGGGTTATTTTGGTGCCGGGGAAACTCATTTTTATTCGGGGCCCCCTTTTTTAAAAAGGAATATTTTGAATTTTTTTGGAAACCAAGTTAGATCACTTTGGGTAGTTGAAATAGTTGTTTTGGGTTTATTTTTTTTTGCTCATTTGTTAAAAGGGAAAAACCCCAATAGCAAAATAGCAAAATTTGGTCTAATGGAACAATGAAAATTTTAAAATAGGACTAAAAATGGGAAAAAACACAGTCAAATTTAGAGCATAATTTCAATGGATAACAAGAGTAATATAAGGGGCCTGGAGATGTGACTAATGAACAGAGAAAATACAGTGGTACCTCGGTTGGTGGTCCCCAAAATCCCCCCTTTTAAAGTTTATTTTTAAATGCTTTTGTAGGTATATTTTTTGGGGGGGTAAAAAAGGGGGAGTCTATTTTTTTTTATTCCTTATGGGGATAAAAATTTTTTTTTGGGGGTGGCATTTAATAGCATTCTCGAACGAAAAATATCGTAACTTTTGGGACCACTGTATTATTTTAGTGCCAGAATGTCTTCAGTGTTTATTCTGGACCCTATTTTGAAATTGGCATCTTTTGAAATTTGTGTGAAATTGGCCAAATTGCCAATTTCTGACCACTATTGGTAGTTGAAATCTGTAAATGGGTGGTTTTTTTGCTCAATCGATGAACAAATGAAGTTCTAATTTAAATAGCTATGAGTTTGGGCAACTGGATCATAATTTGGGCCCCAAAATAGGGTTCAAAGTGGGCAAAATCCCGTCATATTTCGCCGAGCGCAATTCCTAAGTTTTTTATCAAATTTTCGTACTTTTGTTGTCATTGTCTTTGGGGAAAAAAATTATCATTTCATAAGTTTTTTTTTTTTTTTTTTTAAAATTTTGACATTGGGGCAATTTTTTGGGGGCAGGGGCCCGGGGGGATATCTTCTTTCTTCATTACTGTAATGATTTGCATTTCTTTTTGGGGAACTTAAATCACTATTTTTTTTCTTGGATGCCATGGTTAATTTGAAAACAAGATAAGGTGATGAAAATAACCAAAATACTTTGACAACCGAGTGCTTAAGGGGAAAGGGAAACCCAAAAGAACTTGGTGGCATGGGGGCAGTTAAAAAAGGGGACATACCATGCCTCCACAAACATTTAAAAATTTTTGGGCCATCTTCCCAACATGGGTCTGAGGGAAAAATTCCACAGAATTGAGTTCTCATTTTTTTAGAAAATGATGAATGGAAACCTATTTTGGGTGCATTAATTTTTGAAAAACTTTACAGCAGTTGCTATCAAGATTTTCTTGTGGTCAGAATTATTTGGTTGTGTTTTTAGTTGTGTTTCCCAAAAATTGTACGGGGGGAAGTCATGTTGTAAAAGGGTTTGCTGTGCATTTTTTTGATACCTTGTAATATTTGTTTAAGTACTAAAAAATTTGAAAAGGGGAAGTTTGACTCATTGTTTAGGGGAAAAATTTGGGGAAGAATCCTCCTTCTTTAAAATGCATACAGAGGGCTAAAAAGCTGGGAGAAAGGGGGGGTAACTTTCTCCCCCATAAATTTTCTAAATGTAAAAAAAATTTATGAAAATGTTTCTTCTTTTCAGTCCCCCCCCAGGGGGGAGATGGCTGTGTGTTAAAAAAAAAAATTTAAAAAAAAACTTTAAATTATAATTTTTTTTTTTTCATTTTTTTTTTAAAAATATATGCAAAAAGGGGGAAAAAGGGGAAAAATTTTTAAAACTGAAAATTAAAGTTTTGATGAATTTTTTTTTTTTTAAAATTTTTTTAAAATTTGGGGAAAAAAAAAAAAAAAAAAAAAAAGAGTTTTATCCCACCTCCCTATTTCAAAGTCCAGCGGTATCTGTCTTTGTTTATTTCATTTTATTATGTAGCCCCAGGGATTTAAATAAGGTGTTCCGCTGTAGACTTTTGTTTTTTAGAATAGATATTGTCATTTTTTATAGACTCCAGATATTGAAATAAATTTTGTACATAAATATTTGTAAAAATTTTCAAGTTCTCCAGATGAACAGTTACAAACCATGTACATATTAAACACATCATAAAAAAATTACTTTTTCATTTAATTTTAGAGTTATTTTTTTTTTTTAATGTTGATTGTAATTAATTAATGAAATGTTTTAAGTCTAAAATTTCCCTTTGTAATAATAAATGTACAATTGCCTCTCATACATTTTAATGATTTTTTACTTTCTAATAGGAGAGCCATGAATAATGTTTCTTGTATAACTGTTCTTGACTCACCTTTTGGTTTGTTAGTATTGTAGACTAACATTTAAAATCATAACCAGTGTTAACCATTAAATATACAAGTATTAGCATATGCAACTAGAGATAACACGAATGGTCATTGTGCAGGTACTATATGACAGTATCAGATGACTCGGCTGATGAAATGTATGCTTGCATATATGAGGGTACAAGGGGGGTTGGTAGTGAAACGTATGCACAAATTGAACCGTTCTACACCACCACCGCCACCACCCCCAATGCCTAGCCCTCCACATGCTCCATCTACCCCTTCGCCCCTCTCCACACGGGTGGATCACAGCCCCCTCCTGCACCACCCAGTGTTGACAGTCTTCGCCATGTTGTACATTCCAGACAAGGTGAGTTTGAACCAGCCATTAGGTAAACATTTCTTATAACAGAACTTTCCCATCTTCATTAATTGTTCTGTGGCTGTGCTGGCACAGTATTTACAATCAGGTTTCATTAATTCCAGGACTGGTAGCAGTTAAGTTTGTTAATTCACAGTATTTATTCTTAACTTGTGCATACAAATTTCATATGTCAAATTATAGTAGTCTTCTATTACTAGTACCCTAATTCCATATTGGAAGAATAATTTTGTTATAATTAATAATTGTAAGTACTTGTTGAAAAAAAAAAAGTACTACATTGTATCTTCAGTGTTACTGCTACAGTATATACCACACACTGAAGCAGTGTCAAATGTTACTGCTACAGTATATACTACCAGAACACTGTAAAGCTGTGTTAGTTACTACTACAGTACAGTGGAACCTCGGTTTTTGTTTGCCCTGGTTTTCATCTAATTCGGTTTTGACGACTTTTTCGTCAAAATTTTGTCCCAGTTTTCATTCATCACCTCGGTTTTCTTTGGTCCGCCATACCAAACGTGTCCGCCTACCCCCGCCCACAAAGCATCCCATGCGTTCTGAGTCAGTCTGACCTTGTTTCTCGTCAGTGAGCATTACCCTGCACGTTCATCCAAAATATTTTATTATAATCCATTGTTTTTTGTGCTTGTTTTTGTTTTTTTGTGCTAAATAAGCCACCATGGGGCCAAAGAAAATTCCCAGTGCCAGCCCTTTGATAAAGAAGATGAGAAACACGATAGAATTCAAGAAAGAACTCGTAGTAAAGTACGAAAGTGGCGTACGTGTGGTTGATCTCGCAAGGATGTATGGGAAGTTCTCATCAACGATCAGTTCCATCCTGGCGAAGGAAAAAGAAATCAAGGAATCTGATGTTGTGAAAGGGGTAAATGTGCTAACGAAACAGAGATCGCAAATCTATTGTGGCTTTGGGGAAGTCCATGGGGTTGGATTTAGTGGCCAGGATGTGGAAGAGTTGGTGGATGACCACAGGGAAGAGCTAACCACTGAAGAGCTGCAACACCTTCAACTGGAACAGCAATAAATCGCAGCTGAGAAAATTGCTTCAGAGGAGGAGGAAGAGAGAGGAGAGAATGTGCCTTCTTCAGTGATTAAGGACATGTGCAAAGTGGAGTGAGTTGCAAAGTTTTGTGGAGAAATATCACCCTAACAAAGCTGTTGCAAGCTGTGTCTGAACATGTTCAGTGACAATGCCTTGTCCCATTTTAGGCAAATCTTGAAGAGACGCCAGAAACAGACCTCTCTGGACAGATTTTTTATGTGACAGGGGTCCAGTGCCAGTAAAAAGACAAAGAAAGGGTAACCCCAGATAGGGACTTGAACCCTGAAGTCCTTATGGAGGGGATTCCCCTTCCAACCAATAACCTCTTCCTCCCTCTCCTCCCCCTCCGTCTTCCATACGCCAACAAGAGTCTTCAATAAAGGAAAGTGATATTAAATGTTCTATATCCATTTCATTAGTCCTTTATATTTATTTCTCATTGTTTTCTGTATGTAAAACTATGTTATTCCCCTATAAAATGTATTTTTTGTTAATATTTTTGGGGTTTGTCTGGAACAGATTAATTGAATTTACGTACATTATTTCTTATAGGAAATATTGCTTCAGTTTTTTCATGGTTTTTGTCAGACTTTCTGGAACGAATTAAGGGCGAAAACCGAGGTTCCACTGTAATACCAGAACACTGTGATGCAGTGTTCAACATGTATCCCTCTAACAGTGGTACCTTGACTTATGAGTGCCCCAACTTACGATTTTTTTCTGAGTTACAAGCCGTAAGGGTCGAGTTTTTTGCTTTGAATTCGAGCCAAAGTCCGCCCCACTAATTGGGCAGGGGAACGCCACAGCAGTGCCCGGTTACCTCCCGTGGAAGCATCTCTTTGTGTTGGCTTGCATTTTGTGCTTTTGTGCGGGTTATTTTGCCAAATTTCTTTTTCTAACCATGGGTCCTAAGAAAGTAAGTGCAAAGGACAGTGCTGAGAAAAAGGGGGAGAATGATGTCCATTGAATAAAAGCATGAAATCATAAAAAAACACGGCGGGGTGTGCGTGTAGTTGACTTGGCGAGGCAGTACAAGGTAGTACTTCGTGCCTCATGCCTTCCCTGCAAGAAGGCACGAGGCTTTTAAATCTGATTTACTTCCTAGATATTCACCCCAAAATGGGCCGGTCTCCTGACACAGAAAATAAAATTCCGAGAAAATTGCTTTGGTTTCAGTGTTTTCCGCTAGTGATTTTAGTTCAGTTAGCTTCACAAACACTCCGTTTTCTCTTATAATAACACCTCAGAAGGGCAAGAATGGGAAGATATGGTCAGAGCGATAATTATTTTTACCCCAGGAGTGGCCACCCACTCGAACATAATGACATATTTTATTCATTCTAGAGTATTTATCATGTTTCTATTTTATTTATATTGTTTATTATGTCATATTAGACCAATTATGATAGATAAATAAGCCATGGAGTTGATATTAGGTTATATTGAAGTATTTTCTCCTACCTCCCGGAGCCAGGAATTCCCTGGAATGGATTAATTTCAATGAGGAAAATTGATTTGATATACGAGCAAATTGAATTAAAAAGCGGGGTCATGGAGGAATTAAACTCACAAGCCCACGGTCCACTTTTGTTCAGGTGCCCCCTTAGCTCGATCGCTAGCGCACTAAAGGCTCACACTGAGGTCCGGAGTTAATCCGCATGGCTGGAAAGCATTAGGACGTGTTTCTATAAGACACCTGCTGTCCCTGTTCACCCATCAGTGGGGGTGGCTGGGTGTTAGTTGACGGAGTGTGGGTTGCATCCTGGGATAAAAACTGACCTAATTTGCCTGAAATGCTCTACATAACAAGGGACTTTCTATATACAGTCATCCCTTGGTTTTCGATTGTCTCAGTTTTCACCGATTTTGGTTTTCGATCACGTTTTTCGTGGAAAAATTGTCTCAGTTTTTGCCGATTGTCTCAGTTTTCGCCGATGGTACAGAACCTGTACACCAGTGCCGCACACATACAAAGGCCGTTGGCCCGCCACCCACGCACATTGTCACAGTCTAGCATTGTTTATGCTTGAGTGAACATCACCCCAGGAGTTCATACAAAACATTTATTAACAATTCATGTTTTTTGGCCCTTGATTATTGTGTGTGACTACTAAATAAGCTCCTGGGCCCAAAAAAGCTCCTATGCCAGTCCTTTGGTAAAGAAAGTGAAACACGATGGAGTTTAAAGTGTAGCAGGCATGCAGGGAGTGTAGCATGTATGCAGGGAGTGTAGCATGTATGCAGGGGTGTAGCATGTATGCAGGGAGTGTAGCATGTATGCAGGGAGTGTTTGCATGTATGCAGGGAGTGTAGCATGTATGCAGGGAGTGTAGCATGTATGCGGGAAGCATGTATGCAGGGAGTGTAGCATGTATGCAGGGAGTGTAGCATGTATGCAGGGAGTGTAATGTATGCAGGGAGTGTAGCATGTATGCAGGGAGTGTAGCATGTATGCAGGGAGTGTAGCATGTATGCAGGGAGTGTAGCAGATGCAGGGAGTGTAGCATGTATGCAGGGAGTGTTAACATGTATGCAGGGAGTGTAGCATGTATGCAGGGGTTAGCATGTATGCAGGGAGTGTAGCATGTATGCAGGGAGTTAGCATGTATGCAGGGAGTGTGGCATGTATGCAGGGAGTGTAGCATGTATGCAGGGAGTGTAGCATGTATGCGGGAATTAGCATGTATGCAGGGGGGTGTAGCATGTATGCGGGAGTGTAGCATGTATGCAGGGGGAGTGTATGCAGGGAGTGTAGCATGTATGCAGGGAGTGTAGCATGTATGCAGGGAGTGTAGCATGTATGCAGGGAGTGTAGCATGTATGCAGGGAGTGTAGCATGTATGCAGGGAGTGTAGCATGTATGCAGGGAAGTGACCCCGGATAAGGACTTGGTACCTAAATTCCTTATGGAAGGGGATTCCCCTTCCAAAAAATAAGGTCTCTTCCCTCTCCCCCCCTCCCTCTCTTCCATCCACAACATCAGTCTTCAATAATGGTATGTGCCACATAGAGTTCATTCATTTGTGCATGTAAATCTATCTTTAAGGCCCCCAATTTTTTTCCAAACTTCTAGGTTTCTGGAATGGATTAATTGAATTTCCGTTATTTCTAATGGGGAAAATAGTTTTGGTTTTCCCAATTTTGGTTTTAGCTGATCCATCTGGAGCGGTTAAACCCCGAAAAAGGGATGACTGTATTTGTATCCTGTATCCTTGTATACCTGTATACCTTGTATTACTTGTAGAAATAAAAAATTTTTATTATTATTATTATTATTATTATTATTATTATTATTATTATTATTATTATGAATGTAATCTTGTCATATCACATTGTTAAAAGCAACATGAGTGACTGGTGAATTAGTTTCCATTTTTTTGGGTCACCCAACCTTGGTAGGAGACGGACATTGAAGGTACGACACCAAAAAACCTAGCAGTTGGAGTGTAATTTACATACAGTGGACCCCAGTGAGCACCCCGGGAAATCGTACAGTTATGTAAGTATAATATTGTAAGTGCTTTTGTAAGTGTTTTTTTGGGGGTCTGAAATGGACTAACCTACTTGACATTATTTCTTAAGGGAGTAAATTCGTTTTGTAATGGCACTTGAGCAGGCTTCTGGAATGAATTTTGCTCGTTACTCGGGGGTCCACTATTAGCAATTTTGGCCATCTTGAGTCCTGTTTTAAGCCAATTCCATAGCCCCAGTTTGGCTAAATTCTTAGCTGTTTCGTTATTGATTGAGCACAAGAAACTACCTGTTCAACAATCAGAACTACCATATAAAGTGGTAATTTGGCCAATTTTACACACAAAAAATCAGTTTAAAAACCAAGTCCATAATAAACACTGTAGACATTACAGGTGCTAAAGCAACATTTCCTGTTCATTAATTACATCCTCAGGCCTCTCCTATATTACTCTTGCCTTCCATTTTGAATTCATCATCACATAAAATATTGATGATATACCCTATTTCTTGAATAATAAAATATAACCAGGTTTATAGCTTCCTAATTATTGAATCAAACTTAGTAAAAACCCATAAAACAGACTGGGGGTGTAAGGGCCTTAACATTAACATCTTAGGAAAATCATCAGATATCAAATATTTCTGGTACTTTAAGCCAATTTCAAACTGTTCCAGCCCCCAAAAATTACCTCTTGTTTCCATACTTTCAAATGATACCAAGAAAGGTTTAATGAAGGCTATCTATTATGTTAAAATAATGAAGGGCATATTCCTACTGTAACTAGTTTTATTGGTCTTACTGCAATGCAAAATGCTTCTCATGAGTAGATTTTTTTACACGTATTTTACTTGCCTAATATACCAAGAAGCAGTATATTGGTAAGGTGACCTATGTCTCATGCCACACTCCCACAGCTTCCATGAAACATGTACAGTGGTACCTCGACTTACGATATTTTTTCATTCCAGAATGCTGTTCAAGTGCCATTACCAAACGAATTTATCTCCTTAAGAAATGTTGTAAAATAGACTAGTCCTTTTAGACCCCCAAAATTACACTTACAAAAGCATTTAAAAAAATAAACTTACATAAAAGGGTGAGTTTGGGGACCATAATAAGTCGAGGTACCACTCATGCCCCTCAAAATCAGATAGTCTATAAACCCATGATAAGTCATAATGAACAACTGTCAGTGAAGTAAAGAATGGAAGTGGATCAAACCATGGTCCATGTAGCTAGTAAACTCAAGTGCTGTAACACTTCAGCTATGACCCAAAGAAGAAAACACATTCACCATCATTTGTTCACCTGCTATCTTGCCAGAAGTGTGCTGACATTTTAATTTGGAGTCCAGGGATGTTGCAGTCGGAGAATAATCTGATTTGAAATGTCAGCACACTTCCAACTAGACAGCAGGTGAACGAATGATAGTAAATGTTTTCTTTGGGTCACTTTACCTTGGTGGGTGATGGCTATTAGGGTTAAAAAAAAAAGGAGGGATGAAGGAGTGCTAAAGGAAAATCATTGAGAGAATGGGTGATTTTTAACCCTTTAGGGTTATTGACGTACTAGTACGGCTTACGCCCTGGGGTTATTGACGTACTAGTACGCCTAAATTCTAGCGCCCTCAAATCAAGCAGAAACAGGCTGTTAGGCCTAGATGTGATAGAATGGGTCTGTGCGGTCAGTGTCGCAGTATAAAAAAATTCCTGCACCACACAGTGCATAATGAGAAAATAAAACTCTGACCTTGTTTTGGTTTTAAAACAGCGACTTTGCAGTCTATTTTCGTATGGTATTTATTGATGTATTCTCGTTTTCTTGGTCTCATTTGATAGATTGGAAGATATATTAGAGAAATAGAGATGATTTTGATTGGTTTGACAATGACAAGTACCTTGAAATTGAGCTCAAAGTAGTGAAAATGTTCGATTTTTGACGATGTTCAGGAGTAAACAAATCACACCATGCATCAATACACATCAACTGGCGAGTCTAATATTCATGCACAAGTGCTATAATATTATTTATACCATTTTTACAATGATGCAGTTGTATACATAACAGTAAATCTTCTATTTGTTTGCGAGAATAAAAATTCAAAATGAAAAGCAAAAGTAATGTAAGAGGGGCCTGGAAACGTGACTAATGAACAGAGAAGACGTTATTTTAGTGCCAGGAATGTCTGCCTTGTTTATTCTGGACCGTATTTTGAAATTGGCATCGTTTGAAATTTTGTGAAATTGGCCAAATTGCCATTTTCTGACCACTATTTTGGGTAGTTGTAATAGGTAAATAGGCGGTTTCTTGTATTCAATCGATAGAAGAAATGGAGTTCAAGCGAAATAGCTCTAATTTTAGTTGCCTGAAACATGGAATTTGCCGAAAATAGGGCTCAAAGTGGGCGAAATCGCCGATGCGTAAGTGTCATGGCTGCCACTAACTTGCGAAGCATAATTCCGTTAGTTTTCGATCAAATTTCATAATTTTTGTGGCGTTATGATCGGAAAAAGATTCTCTATCATTTCATAAGAAAAAATAATATATTTTTTTTTTTAAATTCTTGGACCCTGAGAACGAGTTTTGGAGACCCCCCTTGGACCCTGAAAGGGTTAAATGATAAGCAAATTTTGCTGAGAGAAGAAGTTATTTTAGAGAGTCAATAAGGTGAGGAAGCCTGGAGAGTAAATAGACTTAGCAGTTAAGAATGAAGGAGGAGAAATGTAAGATGGGAGATACAGGAAAGATAAAGAGGATATTTTGACAAGTTGTTGAATGTTAGTGGTGAAGGGCAGGCTGTGATTTAATTCATGGGCCAAGGAGGGATAACTTTATATAGGTAGGAGTGAGAAGGGGCTGGAGGTGGATATGAGGAAAGTGAGGTAGTGGTAAAATGAAAGGGATGGGGGGTAAATAAACATAGATGGGGTTAAGACAGAGGTTAAAAGCAGGTTGGGAATATGGTGTTGGAATGTTTGTTCGCTATACAATACATGTTTTTCAATACAGTATGGTACAGAAAGTCAACAGTTTTTTCTTCTTCATCATCTTGCTGTTGGTAGTTAAGCTGAAAAGCAGGAAGAATCTTGATTTGTCCAGATAGGATGTTTAGACCACTGCTGCCAGCAGATAACCTTCATAAAGACTGTAAAGTTTTCTGCTCGTTGTTCCCTCTCTCTTCTTCCCTCTCCCTCCCATATACTAACCCTTGGTATACATTTCTTTGACTTCTTTCTCTTTGTAATAAAAAATAAGGCAGGAGGTTTTGCTTTCTTAATTTGCAAAAGCACAATAAAAATTTTATTAAGATTTTCAGCTTTAAGGTTAGGTTCAGTCATTCACATATGATTGAAAAAATATGTAATTTTTTTGGATAAAGAAGCTGAAATATGGCCATGATACATATATCGTATAAAATAACAGAAGTTTCAAAGATTGCTTGAAAAGTAATGGAAAATTTTTTTGCTGAAATGTTTAGTATACTTCACAGTGCAGTGGCCCATTTAAATTTCCTGCCAAGATTTTTTAATACATACTGTAATACATTTCTACTCTAATGTAGTGTATATACATACCCTGCTCTAAATTGATTCATCTTAAATTTTATTAAGATCATATTTAATTTCCAGATTTTTTTTTATTCATGTACAGTGGACCCCGGTGTTAAGTAATTAATTCATTCCAGAATGCTGTTCATGTGTCATTACTAAACGAATTTGTTCCCATAAGGAATAATGTAAATTAGCTTAGTCCTTTTAGGCCCCAAAAATACACTTACATAATTGTTCGAGTTTGGAGCAGTATGAACACCGGGGTCCACTGTACTCTATTTTTTAAAATAAGCTATTGTGTAGAAAAAATTTGTGTAGTCATATACAGTGGTACCTTGATTTACGAGTTTAATTCGTTCCGTGACTGAGCTTGTAACTCAATTTGCTCGCATATCAAATCAATTTTTCTCATTGAAATTAATTGAAATGCCATTAGTCCGTTCCAGCCCCCCAAAAAAACACCCAGATTTTTTTGTTATGGTTTTTTAAATAAGAAAATTGTATTTATAAATAAAAATATTGTATAAAAACATAAAATATAATGAAAGAGAATGTAAAGAAATAAACTGGTTTTATAAAGTGTATTTACCTTGGAGATCAGATGACTTGGGCTAACGGAAGATGCTGGCGGAGGTGGAGGGTGGAAAAGATAACTTACTTGCTACACTCTTCACTCTCCACCCACCACCTTCACTACTCTACCCACCACAATCACTACTCCACCCATCACCTTCACTACTCTACCCACCACAATCCTACTCTACCCACCACAATCACTACTCCACTCACCACTATCACTACTCCACCCACCACCATCCACTTTTCTCCACCCACCACCATCACTCTCCACCCACCACCATCTACTCCACCCACCACCATCTCTACTCCACCCACCACCATCTCTACTCCACCCACCACCATCTCTACTCCACCCACCACCATTCTACTCCACCCACCCCAATCTCTACTCCACCCCACCATCTCTACTCCACCCACCACCATCTCTACTCCACCCACCACTATCACTACTCCATCCACCACCACTACTCCACCACCATCACTACTCTACCCACAACCTTCACTACTCCACCCCACCACCTTCACTACTCCACCCACCCCATCTCTACTCCACCACCACCTTCACTACTCCACCCACCACCATCTCTACTCCACCACCACCTTCACTACTCCACCCACCACCTTCACTCCTCCACCCACCACTACCACAACTCCACCCACCACTACCACAACTCCACCCACCACCATCACTACTTGTGCGTGGGTCTTGGGAGAATATATAGGAGGTCAAAGATACTCCTTGTTGGATGGTTACGGTATATTTACAGTAAGTGAAGGGAGTCCAGCCACCCGTCTGTCTCGCCTGTAGGTCTAACGTTAGTGAGGAAGAGTGCCTATGAGAGGCTGTGCACATGCGCTGAGCCTCTGATGTCAGCGGGTCCGTGACGTCACACGCAAGGGACCAGCTGTATAAAAGGGAAGATACACTACACAAGTGTATATATGATACTGACACGACAGCTCGGCCATGTTATCGTATGACGTCTCGGCATACTATACAACTCTATAGACTGAACAGACAGGTGGTACTGGATGAATCTATACAATAGCAAACACATTATAACTTTGAACTGATCAAGATTAATCTTACTCTCCCCACTTCTTGAGTTAATGGTACATAAAGAAATTTAATGGATCTAGATATAATGGATTATATATAAAACAATTGCAAATTTGATCGATCAATCTGTATTCATGCACTCAGCGGGTTCTGAGGAAGAATAAATATATTTACAAGGAAGAAGTTTTAACAGAAGAGAGACTCGGCTAGCACGGTCAACTGTTAAAGCTCAGAACTCGCAGGGAACATGAACACACAAAAAAAAAAATTCTAGATAATGAACACTTAGTAACAAAACACACAGTCGACAATTTCTCTTAACTCAATCATCTAATTATACAGTCTATTTACATTTTAACCCCAATTCTGCTAGGGTAAGATTTACATATACAGAATGGTTATCATCTCTGGGTGGATCAAACTCTGTTACAGTAGGTAACTCAACTTCTGATTGAGGAGGGTCTACACTGATATCAACAAATGATACTTGGGGTTTCTCAACACTTGTCGTGTCGCAAGGAGTAACGACAATCAGGTTGTCCCTCTGCCTCACTACTAGAAGTTGAAGGTACTGGGTCAGACGGATTATCATTGTCAGTCACAACAGTCTGGTCGTCAGGGCTTCGTCTTCGTCACATACTAACTTCATATGATCTAGATGCGATTCTTTACACTTCCGTACTAAGTTCTCTAACTTTATACTTATTGCCCTTGATATATTCAACTACTCGATACGGGCCAACAAACTTTTGGTCTAATTTAGGCATTGCTGAAGTTTTGTTAAAGTTGAACAACATGACTCTGGACCCTACTTGAACTTTAGTCGGTTTGGCTTTAGTATTAGTTACTCTAGTAAATTCTGCTGTTGACTTATGAAGTGTTTCACGGATTCTTCTGAAAACACTCTGAGCTTGGCTGGTACGAGTTGCTATGAAATCATCAGGGTTATCGACGGTTTTGGATTAGAATATAACAACTCATAAGGCAAACGCTTGTCAACCCATACAAGGCGTAATGCGGCGTATCACCTATAGAAGCATTGAAAGCAGAATTTATAGCACATTGAACATCAGGTATAACTTCATCCCAGGTTGAACTATTGGGATTAACAGTGGCTCTCAAGACATCAGTACTTTTTATTAGTTCTTTCCGCTAAACCATTGCTGGCAGGATGGTGTGGAACAATGGTAGATTTAGTAATCTTATACAAGGCACATAGGTTTTCTAGAATCTCGTTGCAAAATTCACCTCCATTATCGGATACTAAGGATTTAGGAGTGGTGTGTCTACATATTATACGTTCCTTAAACGCTTTAGCTACTGTCTCGGCAGTCTTGTCTGGAATAGGAACTAACTCACAATATCTGGTAAAATGATCGACCATCACACACAGATGTTTATTGCCTTGCGTTGTACATTGAAAATTAGTTAGCAGATCTATTGCAACTCTTTCCCATGGTTCACTAGTAGTGGGATACATCTGGATAGGATTGGGACCGTTGATATTACCCTTATGTTTCATACAAACACTACACTTCTTAACATACTCGGTAATATCAGTTGCCATACGAGGCCAAAAAGTACTTCAATCTTGCTTGTTTAATCGAACGGTCCATACCAGGGTGTCAACACCTGGTGCATCGTGAATTAGCTGTAAAGCTACTTTTACTAGTGACTGAGGAATTACTAACTGGTATGCCCGTCTACTAGGCGTTCCCAGCTCGGTTACGCGATACAGTAATTCTTGGTTCATAACAAAGTCACTGATAGGTGCTGGTGGCTTCACAGTAAGAATAAGGTCTTCCTGTAGCAGGAATCGAGTCACACCAGACCACAAGGGATCTGTTCTTTGGGCATTCTTTACATCCTCAGCACTAAACGGAGGATCAGCAGTTACTACGCTAACATGGCAGCGATAAAGCATCTGCAACTACATTTGACTTGCCAGGTAAATGTTCAAAGGTAGGGTTGAACTCTTGGATAGTTAAGGACCATCTAGCTAGTCTTCCAGTAGGTTGTTTATTCTGGAACAATGGTATTAGAGGTGCATGATCTGTCAAGACATGGACAGGGTACTGATAAATTATGTCTCGGAAGTGTTTTAAAGACCACACTATTGCTAAGGCTTCTTGCTCAGTTACTGTATAATTCCTTTCAGCCTTTGTAAGGACTCGACTAGCAAATGCAACTGCGTTGTATTTACTATCAATCTTCTGTGCAAGAACTGCACCAATGCCTATAGAACTAGCATCAGTGGTTAAATAGAAAGGCTTTGTGAAATCTGGGAATTTTAAGATTGGAGCAGAAGTTAATCTTTCTTTCAAGGTTTGAAATGCTTTTTCCTGACTGAAGGTCCAAACAAATGGAGCATCTTTCTTAAGCAACTCAGTTAGAGGAGCTGCTATTGAGGAAAAATTGGCAATATATGATCTATAAAAACCTGCTAAGCCCACAAAGGATCTTACGGCATCAGCAGTTTTGGGAGTTGGAAAATTCAATACTGCATCTACTTTACTTCGGTCAGTCATAACCCCTCTAGGGTGACTACGTGACCCAGAAACTTAATTTCTGATCTGAAAAATTGACATTTAGACAGTTTGATCTTTAGATTGGCTTCTTCAAGCTTACTCAGTACCTTCTCTAGTCTTTCTAAATGCTTATTTACATCCTCGGACATAACAATTACGTCATCTAAATATACCATTAGATCTTTTCCTATAAGGCCTCTAAAGATATTGGTCATGAGCCTCGAGAATGTAATAGGTGAGGATCTTAATCCGAAAGCCATACGACAGAATTCGAAATGACCTGTTGGAGTAGAGAATGCGGTGAGCTCTTGGCTGTCCTCATGAAGAGGAACTTGCCAAAACCCTTGTAACAAATCGAGGGTTGAGAAGACCTTATTATCTCCTATATTACGTAACAGGTCACCAAGTACAGGAAGTGGGAAACGGTCTGGAATTGTTTTCGCATTTAACTTCCTAAAATCAATCACTGGGCGCCAAGTACCGTCCTTCTTAGGTACTAGGATTAAGGGGCGCATTCCAGGGTGAGTTACTAGGTACGATCACACCATCGTCAAGCATCTTATTTATTAATTCCTCTGCGACAGCGACTTGTGAATGCGGCATCCTGTACGCAGGTACATAAATTGGTCTGGTACCAGGTTCAAGTGGGATACGATGGGACAATAGGTTCGTTAAACCCATCTTCTCACCTGGTAAGGCAATTGCTCTACGGTGTTTATTCAATAGTTTCAACAACCGTCCGACTTCGTCTGGAAAGTCGGTAGAAGCTAAGTCTTTCTCTTCTACTGGTGGAATAGACTGGTCCGGTGGAGTGGATGGATCCTCCCGGTTGAAATAGCACCGACCCACTGGTCAGGTGGCAACTCATCCTCAACCCGAATAGGGTAAGGGTAGTGAACAAGATCAACAATGATTGTATTGGCTCTGAGTCGAACACTGTGACCCAAGGTATTAGCGACAAGTAGAAATATCTTACTGTCTTGGACAGTATGTAAAGATGGCTCAACAAATAAACCCTTCACTCTGCAGGAATTACTGTCAACTAGGACATTGTCACCATCTGGAACATGGGGGACAACAACAGACACTCTAGTGAGGGCACTAGCTGCTACAGAGGTATCTTTCTGCAGACGGCACGTGACGTCGACAAGAGATGGCATTACTAATTTCAAATAGGTGTTTTCCGACAAGGCGTCCCCTGTGGAGAAACTACTACTTGAATTAGTCGGCATTGCGAGATAGACTCAGTACTCAAGGCGGTCCGGGATACCTCCGGTACCTGAGTAGGCTGGGCACTATCTTGCATGTCTAAATTTGTTGAGGGTGGAACACAGACTTGAGTGACAGAATTTCCAGTGCCTGGCCGCTTGGCAACGCTACTAGGTAACATATCGGCTTGCAAGTACTTAATCCGGTCTGTAAACTCTGCAGCTGTATGGCAGACCTCGGATCCCAGTTGATAACCCCAAAATGGTACAACTAGGTCATCGATTTCTGCCTGCCATCGGTAAGGATCAAGCACAATTCGAAATCTCTCATGGCAGCAAACCCGATTAGAAGGTCACCAGGAAACTAATCTTATCAACGACAAGGAAAGAAGTGGTTAATTCTCTACCTTGGATAAAGAAGGTAAGAGTAGTCCGACCTCTGACACGTAATGGAGAACCCGCAACACCACGAAGGGTGGACACACGAGCTGGTTCTATGAGAAGGACATGTTTTAGCTGCTTATCTCTAAACAAACTAGACCTGATGATATTGACTTGTGCCCCAGAATCCATAAACACCTGGACGGGTGCACCATACACGGATCCTTCTACTAAGGGACCCATATTTGCACTGGAACTAATATGCAAACAAGATGGCGGATTATCATCAGTAAAAGTTTGTTCCACCTCATCTCCAAAAGTATCATCTTCCACTACTGGAATTTCATCAATAATTTCCTCAATTATCTCGTCTACAGAACAGTCATCATCAGTTACTGGAGTTTCATCACCGCAATCCTCTCCACCGAGATCACACAGAGCCTCGAAGGAATTCTGGATGGGGATGGAGTACTCCGTATCTCCTACTGTCACCACGGGTCGGTCTGATTGGGGCGCTCGGATTCCCCCGAGTTCACAAACTTTACTTGGTTCTGGTTATTAGTCTGAGAACCACGGCCTCTATTACCTCTTCTACTTCTACTGTATGAGCGACCATAGAAGGATCTGGAATACCCGCGGTTATTTAAGGCATTACACTCGGAAGTATCATGGCCAGCTATCCGGTGATAAGTGCAATAAGGTAAGTCTGGATAGGGCTCTTCGACAGTGCGACGTTTCTTAGAGGCATTGTCAGGACAGTTTATTGCAATATGACCTCTGTAACCACAGTTGTAGCAGATACGTCTGCTGTGGTCACTATAGGTACTACGGTTACTATGAGCGTACTGACTTTTCACACTCCCTTTGGAAGAAGAACGGGAATGATAGTTACTAGGGCCTTGCCGTATTGCACAAACGACAGGGGCGTTTGAGTGCTGTAACTCAGGTAATGTGGATTGTACTGATCTACGATGAGGGAGCGATTTGGGGGACACAAATCACGGACATTCCGAGAGCTTCAAGAGGTTCTACACTGACAGTTAAAGGACTTGCCTTATAAGCATATACTGCTGTAGGTGGCATCAATTGCTTAATGGCACCATAAGCTGCGAATTTACCTATTGACCAACCATCCATTACATGGCCAGGCGGGAAGAAAGAGGATTTTTGGAATCCAGTCGCAAACGATGATAAGAGGGCATCTAACCTGAAAGCAAATTGACACAGCTGTTCATCGTGCCTAGGGACCGCGTTCACTAGTTCCTTTAGTACAATAAACGGATCTACGGCCTCCTTAGGATTGAGGAACTTACGTAATCTTGATTCATAATCTTCCCATTTAGTTAGACTTTTGAATTCTTTCATACGCAAAAGAGTCAACACATTATTAGCGGCAGGCGACCTAGCCAAGGATTCTTTTGCCATAGTAATAAGGCGCTCCTCCGATGGAGGACTTTCCACGGAACTTGCCCTTGAACGAATTGCAAGGAACCAGTCGTCAAGACTGTCTGGGTCACCATTAAAAAGGGGTAGTGAATCAATGGGGTCTCTAGAATAGTTAGAAGAACGAGGAGTCTTTTGTCCGTCGGTATTCAATTTATTCTGACTAGGCAGTCCCACGTCATTGCCTTGACTGGCAACACTCACCCCATTACAAGTTACATTTTCCTGAGACATGACTGAGCAAATAAACGAGAATCGAATTGAAAGCAAAAATTTACACAAGTATATGGCACAATATAGCTTAACTGATAGTAATTATTAACTATTCTGCATGAGTAACACGGATAATAGCACAATAACACTAAAGAAAAGATAACTCACTGGAAATTGACTTGGCAAGAAAATTCAACACACTAAGATAAAACAATCTAGCTTTAACTTGAACAGCAAAATGAGTTTTCTTTTCTTTAAATAACAAAATTGCAACACAATAAAAGAATTAAATGCACAATTAATTAAAAGAATTCAATAATGCTTATGGCACTAGCAACAATCTGATAAAACAAATCGATAGAATTGTTCACTGGCAATAAATGAAAGTAACTTTACTGCTTGTATCACTAGGAGTTCACTGGAATATTACTTATTACTCTAGGAAATGACAAGTTACTTGAGCAGTAAACACAACAAAATTGATAAAACAAGGTGAATACTGGCGAATTTACTTTACACAAAATCAATTTCAGGAATGACTGATTGAAAAAAATTCACACTGGGGTAAATTATTTTCACACAACACAAAGATATTAGAAATAAAATAGTTTGAACACTCTTACTCTTAATTGCAAGCAAAGCAAGGTAACTCAATGCAACAGTTACTGAACAATTTACTAAAAACACTGACTTTAAACAAACTTAAGAGTGAAATTGTTCAAACACATAAAAACAAATGAAAAATTAATGACAATAAAATTGTATGAACACTTACATTAGCTGGAAGATACTCATCAAAGCACAGAACAGTTAACTTACTGCCTCTACAAAGTAATTATTGTAGCAAAATAATATCTTCAGTAAGTTATTTGTCTAATCTGCAAAATGAAGGCACATTAGCACTATACAAAAAGAACAAGTACACAAAACAATAGCAGGTGCAAGGGAAAAATAACACTGACTGCAACACATAAGAATTAGCAGGGAATACTACTGGTAAAATGTTAAAAATTGCTTGGAGGAGAAAACAATACAGTGGTACCTCGACTTATGTTTTTAATCCGTCAGAGAGGGCATTTCTTAAGACGAAACAAACGTAACACGAATCAATTTTCCCCATAAGAAATAATGGAAATAAATTTAATCCGTCCAAGACTTCCAAAAGTAGTTAAATAAAATATTTTTTAGAACTTTTTGACATTAAATAATAAATAATTTAATAAAGAATACCTAAATACACATGTAAATATTGAACAATAACATGTCACTTACATTTATTGAAGAGTTGTTGATGTGTGGAGGACGGGAGGAGGGGAGAAGGTGGAGTAGTATGCTAGTGTTTGGAAGGGAATCCCTTCCATTAACACTGCAGGTACCAAGTTCTTTCTGGGGTTACTGGCCTTTTCTTTGAATGCTACACTCCCTGCATGAATGCTACACTCCCTGCATGCCTACTACACTCCCTGCATCCTTGCTACACTCCCTGCATCCTTGCTACACTCCCTGCATCCCTGCTACACTCCCTGCATCCCTGCTACACTCCCTGCATCCCTGCTACACTCCCTGCATGAATGCTACACTCCCTGCATGAATGCTACACTCCCTGCATGCCTACTACACTCCCTGCATCCTTGCTACACTCCCTGCATCCTTGCTACACTCCCTGCATCCTTGCTACACTCCCTGCATCCCTGCTACACTCCCTGCATCCTTGCTACACTCCCTGCATCCCTGCTACACTCCCTGCATCCCTGCTACACTCCCTGCATCCCTGCTACACTCCCTGCATGAATGCTACACTCCCTGCATGAATGCTACACTCCCTGCATGCCTACTACACTCCCTGCATCCTTGCTACACTCCCTGCATCCTTGCTACACTCCCTGCATCCTTGCTACACTCCCTGCATCCCTGCTACACTCCCTGCATCCTTGCTACACTCCCTGCATCCCTGCTACACTCCCTGCATCCCTGCTACACTCCCTGCATCCCTGCTACACTCCCTGCATCTTTGCTACACTCCCTGCATGCCTGCTACACTCCCTGCATGCCTGCTACACTCCCTGCATAAATGCTACACTCCCTGCATAAATGCTACACTCCCTGCATAAATGCTTCACTCCCTGCACATTCTTTACCACAGGCTTAGCACTAGGAGCTTTCCTTGGACCCATGGTAGCTTATTTAGCAGTTGCAAGCACTAAAAACAGTGGAATAATGACAATATACTGGTATGAATGCGTGGGTGTGGGTGGGTGGTCGCTCTCGCTTGTAAACAATAGCACACTGACGCTCCCTGGAGTGCGCGCTCAGCTGGGCTCCAAGCGACAGGTCCGGTCGAAGGCGTAAGACGAATCAATCAACGGATGTCGCATTCAAATTTCTTACGTTATAAGTAACGGATATCGAATATAACGTAAGGTGATAACAACGTAAGTCGAGGTACCACTGTATATAGTTACTGGGGCAAGCAAAATTAATTAATTACACAATTAAAACATTAACAAACAAGGGTAAGATAATAAAAAAAATAACTCTGGGATAGTACACTTGATGGAACACAATAATTAACAAAACAGAAAATTCAACAACACATGGGTAATGCTGGGGAAAAAATTTAAAATCTTTTAAAAAAATTTACTACTTGGTGGAATATTGGAACACAAGATAACTTTAACAAAACTGTACTTACTGCATACTTAGTAACACAACGAAATTCACAGAAATAATAACGCAATAATTAACAAGAGACAATACTAGTGAAATCAAAATTAATGCAATTAATTACTTTAACACAGAACACTTCCTAGGATAACTCAAAATTTATGTAACTCGCAGAAATTGTCTCAACACACGAAATTGTCTATAGATTATCTGAAAAATAAAACAACACAATAAATATCTCTAGGGTGTAAAACTTGACTGAAGCGTGGTGGTGGAGGATGGTGATCCACACGCGCAGATATCTAGGAGTAATGTGCATAAACGTTGAACTACGAACCGAGGCTTTAGTACAGTTGGCACAACAGTTCAGAAGAAACACACTCAGGACGCTCGACCTGGTTCGTAGCCAATAAACTGCTTGCAGGACCCAGTTAAGGGTGAAATAATCCACACTTAATGCTTTGTGTGGGTGGATGCACGTGGTTAAGGCGTCTGCCTTAGCGTGGGTGGTGGGGGGGTGGTGGCTGGTAGGGTTAGCCCACACTGCTTCCCGCGTGCGCCTGTGGCTTACGCCGTTTACATGAACTTAACCCAGGGTGGCTTGAATAACCCAGGAATACCACGGGGGTATTATTGTACACAGAACAGCAATACACTGGAGTACAAGGTGGTATAAATGCTTGGACTCACGTGGCTTACTTCTCAGACAGCAGAGTGGCTTGCTGGCTTAGTAGAATATATTCACACAGATTGACTGGCTTGGAATCTTGTGACAAACTAGCACAGCAAGGTAGAAGCTGGCTTAAGCCTAGGCTGACGTAACTGGTGGTGGCTTTACTGGCTTGAATGGGACTCTCCCCTCTCTGGCTTACTCGTACAGAATTTGCAAAACCCGGGTCAACCCCTCGTAGGTTTTAGCAAAATTAACAAGTAAGGCACTTAGCTGACCAGGAGATACTGTAGATATATAGACTTCTTTGATGTAGGAGCTGGTAACGTGGTCGGTCTGGAGGCTGTTTGCTTGCTTGAAGTCTATCTCTCTATAACATCGTAATCGATAAAAATTACGGCACACCGCTGCTCACCACTTGTCGCGTGGGTCTTGGGAGAGATATATAGGAGGTCAAAGATACTCCTTGTTGGATGGTTACGGTATATTTACAGTAAGTGAAGGAGAGTCCAGCCACCCGTCTGTCTCGCCTGTAGGTCTAACGTTAGTGAGGAAGAGTGCCTATGAGAGGCTGTGCACATGCGCTGAGCCTCTGACGTCAGCGGGTACCGTGACGTCACACGCAAAGGGACCAGCTGTATAAAAGGGAAGATACACTACACAAGTGTATATATGATACTGACACGACATACTCCACCCACCACCTTCACTACTCCACCCACCACCATCACTACTCCACCCACCACCTTCACTATTCCACTCACTACCATCACTACTCCACCCACCACCATCACTACTCCACCCACCACCATCACTACTCCACCCACCACCATCACTACTCCACCCACCACCACTGTCACTACTCCACCCACCACCACTATCATTACTCCACCCACCACCACTGTCACTACTCCACCCACCACTATCACTACTCCACCCTCCACCATCACTACTCCACCCACCACTATCACTACTCCACCCTCCACCATCACTACTCCACCCACCACTATCACTACTCCACCCACCACTATCACTCTCCACCCACCACCACTACTACTCCACCCACTACCATCATTACTCCACCCACCACCACTATCACTACTCCACCCACCACCACTATCACTACTCCACCCACCACCACTGTCACTCTCCACCCACCACCATCACTGCTTCACCCACCACTATCACTACTCCACCCACCACTATCACTACTCCACCCACCACTATCTCTACTCCACCCACCACTATCACTACTCCATCCACCACCACCTTTACTACTCCACCCACTACCTTCACTACTCCACCCACCACCTTCACTACTCCACCCACCACCATCACCACTCGCCCACCACCACTATCACTACTCTACCCACTACCTTCACTACTCCACCCACCACCTTCACTACTCCACCCACCACCTTCACTACTCCACCCACCTCCTTCACTACTCCACCCACCTCCTTCACTACTCCACCCACCACCTTCACTACTCCACCCACCACCTTCACTACTCCACCCACCACCTTCACTACTCCACCCACCACCATCACTACTCCACCCACCACTATCACTACTCCACCCACCACCATCACTACTCCACCCACCACCATCACTACTCCACCCACCACCATCACTACTCCACCCACCACCACTACTCCACCCACCACCTTCACTACTCCACCCACCACCTTCACTACTCCACCCACCACCTTCACTACTCCACCCACCACCATCTCTACTCCACCAACCACTATCACTACTCCATCCACCACTATCACTACTCCACCACCATCACAACTCTACCCATCACCTTCACTACTCACCCACCACCTTCACTACTCCACCCACCACCACTATCACTACTCCACCCACCACCATCACTACGCCACCCACCACTATCTCTACTCCACTCACCACTATCACTACTCCACCC
>WNWK01025810.1:10000-20000 GCA_009830355.1 Cherax destructor
TGTTACTGGATCAGAACTATGCTCGTAGTGTTACTGGATCAGAACTATGCTCGTAGTGTTACTGGATCAGAACTATGCTCGTAGTGTTACTGGATCACAACTATGCTCGAGAATTTCTACATCATATTATTTGTATAAATTCTAATGGCTGCAACATTTATTACCTCCTTATTTGAATCATTGTTTTGGTCAACCAATCTGCGAAGAAAGTCTTTCTTTTATCCCATCCTCTCCCCCTTTATCTTCAATTTACGACTGTGGCTTCTTGTTATCTCTGTTGCTGGTATTAAGATATCATCTATTCTTCAAAGACCTTATATGTGGTTATCATATCTGCTCTTTACCTTCTATTCGCCATCGTGGTTCTCGGTACTGCCCAAGCCTTCATCATAAGTCATATTTAGTAAATCTGTTGAGCGTTTTGTATTCCTTCTTCGGACCTTATTTAAACCACTCAGTCAATGTATACCCCATATTGCCTTCATGCAAGCTATAAACATCTTAGAACTTTTCCATCCATATAGTTGACAGCTATTATTTAATTAATTCGCCATTGTGACACATGAGTTTTTAATGAACTCCTTCATATGTTTTTTTCCGGATCCCTTTCTCTATCTGATACTTTCAATACTTTGTCACAAAGTTTATATTCTTCGTGGGGCTTGGTGTCGCTCTCTCCCGTTTCCAGTACATGATAATTATCTACGTTACAGTATGTGTTATCTCATCCATCTATCACTCCTTTTGTTATATTTATCTAGATCTTCTTTCAGTGATTTACAGTCATTTTTATTATTCGTTTTACATTAGATTTATGCCTCGTCTTTATATTCCTGCTGGTAAGTAATTTATATAAATTAGAAACATTACTGGGGCAAGTACAGACCCTTGTGGCACCCCACTTGTAACATCCACCCATGCAGATATTTTTCCTCTTATAACTGATCACATTTTCATCTCAAACAATAAGTCTCTCATTCATTGTAATTATTTCCCATTTATTTCTCCCATATTTCGTAGTTTCCAAACTAGTCTTAATATGGGGACCCATACAAAAGTCTTTCTTAAAATCTAAGTAAATATAATCTGACCCTCCATTTCTTCCCTGAATAATTTGTATAAGTCATCCATATTGACTTAAACCAAAGTGTTTACCAGTTAATGTGTTATTATTCTCTAAGTGTTAAATCCACTCTTCTCTAATGGCTCTTTCCAGTATTTTTATTTCACTTGTTAACAAAATCGGCTTTTTGGTTTAAAGGATCTTCCCTATTACCTTTTTTTTTTTAATAATGGCACAATGTGTGCCATTATTATTTCACTTGCCTGCCAGTGTACCTTCCTGTAGTGCCTACATGAAGTGAAGCTCAGAGTGTCTTCACTAAATGGCCTAACTACTGTACCATCGGATGATGAAAATGGTAGTAGTGATCCACTAGTAGTGATCCATTAGTAGTGGTCCACTAGTAGTGGTCCACTAGTAGTGATCCACTAGTAGTGATCCACTAGTAGTGGTCCACTAGTAGTGATCCACTAGTAGTGATCCACTAGTAGTGATTCACTAGTAGTGATCCACTAGTAGTGATCCACTAGTGGTTGCCGCCTCCTGCTACGTCTTCAAGACCCTCACGCCTCACCCTCGGCAGTATTTAAAGACTCCATTCTTATGCATCTTCTTCACATTGTTCCAGACTATGGAGCTGAACTCTTCTCCAGGCTGAGGGACTGACCACCTCCAAGACTATTTATCCAAGGTTGGTGGACTGATTACATCATGTTTACTTCGCTACTGCTGCTTTGTCTCACTCTTCAAATGTACCATCCTACACACCTCTGCATGTGGCAAGAATAAGCTGTAATCAGTGAAAAGACCCACAAAGGCCTCTAGGAAATATTCATCTTGTCTCAGCAGCCATTTCTGATGTATAGATCAGATCTGGCACCACCGATCAGCGCGTGTACATGGTCCCAGGACCTGCCCACAGGGTACCTACAGCCAGTGAAGAGGCTCCAAATGGAACACTCGTAGTGAACAAAAAACACAAGTTGTCGACTTATTGAGGACAACGTTTCGCTCTGTGTAGAGCTTTCTCAAGTCATCACTCGGCAGTCAATGACTTGACGAAGCTCTACAATAAAAGGCTGACCTGGAACGTGTATCGTTTCATCACTGGCGCCTTTACGGGATGACTGCGGCATTACTGGAGCATCTTGCTGCTGAGATGAAGAAGATGAGACGGTGTTGATGGCTCCAGGGAGGCTGTGATCTCATCCTCTAACATATTAACAACTCGTCTGCAATCTTTACGTTTTTTTTTTTTTTTTTTTTGGGGTGGGCTCTTATGGTTCTCTTGACGAGTGAGACGATGGTGTTAAACCACCATCGTCACCACCATTGTCTCCACCACCATTGTCACCACCACCACCACCAACAACAACAACACCAACACCACCACCACCACGAACACCACCAGCACCACCAGCACCACCAACATCCACCAGCACCACACCACCAGCACCACCACCACCAGCACCACCACCACCAGCACCACCACCACCAACACTACCACCACGAACACCACCATCACCACCAGCACCACCACCATCACCAGCAGCACCATCATCACCAGTACCACCACCACCAGCACCAGCACCACCAGCACCACCACCGTGTTGTTCAGGCAGAAGGATAAGAGTAGAGTGACAGAGGTGAGACGAGTTGGTCATCACCAGCTTGAAGATTTTCCCTTTGTGGTAATGATGATGATTGTGCGGGAGAGAGGAGAGAGAGAGAGAGAGAGAGAGGAGAGAGAGAGAGAGAGAGAGAGAGAGAGAGAGAGAGAGAGAGAGAGAGAGAGAGAGAGAGAAAGAGAGAGAGAGAGATTGAGAGAGAGAGAGAGAGAGAAAGAGACAGAGAAAAAAAGTTCATATCTTACAACAAGGATACTTATTGGAAAAAAAATTCTCTCATTTATTTTTACTCTTTTCCTGCCTCTCCCTTCCCTCCCTTCTTCCCTCCCTCCCTTCTTCCATCCATCCCCTTCCATGGACCTCCTTCCCCCCCCCCTTCTCGTGTAAATTTTTTACATCATTTACTGATTCTGGTCTGGGGGGTGAGGGAGGGGGGACCAGCTGATCGTTCCAGGCACCCAGCTGTCCTACCACCTGGAATGGCTCAATTCCCACCTGGAATTCTGAGTAGGAACTATCGCACTGTGTCGTTCTCAAGCTGACACTGTGTCGTTCTTAAGCTGACACTGTGTCGTTCTCAGCTGACACTGTGTCGTTCTCAGCTGACACTGTGTCGTTCTCGGCTGACACTGTGTCGTTCTCAGCTAACACTGTGTCGTTCTCGGCTGACACTGTATCGTTCTCAAGCTGACACTGTGTTGTTCTCAGCTGACACTGTGTCGTTCTCAAGCTGACACTGTGTCGTTCTCAGCTGACACTGTGTCGTTCTCAGCTACACTGTGTCGTTCTCGGCTGACACTGTATCGTTCTCAGCTGACACTGTGTGTTCTCAGCTGACACTGTGTCGTTCTCAAGCTGACACTGTGTCGTTCTCAGCTGACACTGTGTCGTTCTCAGCTAACACTGTGTCGTTCTCGGCTGACACTGTATCGTTCTCAGCTGACACTGTGTTGTTCTCAGCTGACACTGTGTCGTTCTCAAGCTGACACTGTGTCGTTCTCAGCTGACACTGTGTCGTTCTCAGCTGACACTGTGTCGTTCTCAGCTGACACTGTGTCGTTCTCAGCTAACCTGTGTCGTTCTCAGCTGACACTGTGTCGTTCTCAGCTGACCTGTGTCGTTCTCAGCTGACACTGTGTCCTTCTCAGCTGACACTGTGTCGTTCTCAGCTGACACTGTGTCGTTCTCAGCTGACACTGTGTCGTTCTCAGCTGACACTGTGTCGTTCTCAGCTGACACTGTGTCGTTCTCAGCTGACACTGTGTCGTTCTCAGCTGACACTATGTCGTTCTCAAGCTGACACTGTGTCGTTCTCAACTGACACTGTGTCGTTCTCAGCTGACACTGTGTCGTTCTCAGATGACACTGTGTCGTTCTCAGCTGACACTGTGTCGTTCTCAGCTGACACTGTGTCTGTTCTCAGATGACACTGTGTCGTTTCAGCTGACACTGTGTCGTTCTCAGCTGACACTGTGTCGTTTCAGCTGACACTGTGTCGTTCTCAGCTGACACTGTGTCGTTCTCAGCTGACACTGTGTCGTTCTCAGCTGACACTGTGTCGTTCTCAAGCTGACACTTGTCGTTCTCAGCTGACACTGTGTCGTTCTCAGATGACACTGTGTCGTTCTCAGCTGACACTGTGTCGTTCTCAGCTGACACTGTGTCGTTCTCAGCTGACACTGTGTCGTTCTCAGCTGACACTGTGTCGTTCTCAGCTGACACATGTGTCGTTCTCAGCTGACACGTGTCGTTCTCAGCTGACACAGTGTCGTTCTCAGCTGACACTGTGTCGTTCTCAGCTGACACTGTGTCGTTCTCAGCTGACACTGTGTCGTTCTCAGCTGACACTGTGTCGTTCTCAGCTGACACTGTGTCGTTCTCAGCTGACACTGTGTCGTTCTCAGCTGACACTGTGTCGTTCTCAGCTGACACTGTGTCGTTCTCAGCTGACATTATCAGCTCTCGCTGTTCATGTCAGAAAACATTTTTGTTTCGGAAATATTCAAAATTTATTTCATCTATTTTCGTGCGAGGAAACCAGGAGTTTGTTCAGTTTTTTCATGTTTATTTTTATGACCTCGTTTTTACGTTTGTGAATATGTGTGTGTGTGTGTGTGTGTGTGTGTGTGTGTGTTTTGTGTGTGTGTGTGTGTGTGTGTGTGTGTGTGTTTGTTGTGTGTGTGTGTGTGTGTGTGTGTGTGTGTGTGTGTTTGTGTGTGTGTGTGTGTGTTTGTGTGTGTGTGTGTGTGTGTGTGTGTGCGCTGGTAGATAGACTAGTAGTGCAGGTAGACTGATTGTTAGTACTAGTAGATAGGTTGTTAGTGCTAATAGATCGCTTGCTAGTTCTCAAAATCTTTAATTCCTGGGTTAAGGCTACAAACTACCTATATAATTTTAGGACGACATTACACCATTTAACTTTACGATTCCGGATTAAATATATAGATGTTTAGGGGGGTTCTACGCCAAGTATAATCTCTTGTGATTATGGGAGACACAAGCCCCGTCCAGCATGTCAGACTCGACTGATCCCCCAAGTCGTTCTCACTGAAGGATCATGTCTTAGTCTACAAGACGACGACTGTTCGTCGGATAATTTACATACTCTGAAGACGTGGTTAGAGGGGGAGCAAAAACTCACTGGCAAACTTCCAGCGCTGAGCCAGCGTCCACTGGCTGAGCCGAGTGAGCTTGTCTCAGTTTCCTCAGCTCTCTTTTGTTCTTGGTGTTAAATGCAATTCCCGATACCTAACTTACAAGCTAACCTATAATACCATTCAAGGACTTGACTTGCTCCAACTTGCTCCAACACGATTGTTTCTCTTCGATATACGTGCGTTTAAAAGACGTCTACTAGACGCAAGTTACGTCTCTGATACATAAACACGTACGAATCTTTAAGTCATGAGAGAGAGAGAGAGATAGAGAGAGAGAGAGAGAGAGAGAGAGAGAGAGAGAGAGAGAGAGAGAGAGAGAGAGAGACCCAGTGGGGAAAACACACCAAGAAAATTTTGTTTAGTGGGTTTGGGTTTGAGAAGGCCCTGCTTAGTATGGGCCAGTAGGCCTACTGTAGTGTTCCTCCTTTCTTATGTTCTTATACTAGAAGAGTAAACGAAAGGACAATAAGCACCAGGAATGACGCAGTAGATGGAGGCACTGCTAGCGAAGACTGTGTACAATCAGTGCGAGGCTGTGGCAGTGTGATCTCCGGGAGAGCAGCAGCATCACGGCGGGGGTAGACACCCTTTAAATCACCACCTGTAGAATAACCCTTTAGTGCGGGCAAAGGAAAAGTTTCGCCCTTTGCAGAGCTTTATAAAGCTTTGTTCTGAGCGAGACGGTGTTCCAGTAAGAACGTCGTGAGTCGTTTGCTCAGTGGGAAAGTTAACATGTTTACCCAAGCTCTACAGAGTGTAGAGCTGAGCCAGCACCTGGTTAAGCTCTACAGGATGTAGAGCTGAGCCAGCACCTGGTTAAGCTCTACAGGATGTAGAGCTGAGCCAGCACTGTCGTGTCAGTATCATATATACACTTGTTTAGTGTATCTTTATAAAGCTGGTCCCTTTGCGTGTGACGTCACGGTACCCGCTGACGTCAGAGGCTCAGCGCATGTGCACAGCCTATCATAGGCAGACTGCCTCACTACGTTAGACCTACAGGCGAGACAGAAGGTGTGCTGGACTCTCCTTTCACTTACTGTAAATATACCGTAACCATCCAACGAGGAGTATCTTTGACCTCCTATATATCTCTCCCAAGACCCACACGACAGCACCTGGTTAAGCTCTACAGGGTGTAGAGCTGAGTCAGCACCTGGTTAAGCTCTACAGGGTGTAGAGCTGAGTCAGCACCTGGTTAAGCTCTACAGGGTGTAGAACTGAATCAGCACCTGGTTAAGCTCTACAGGATGTAGAGCTGAACCAGCACTTACTTAAGCTCTACAGGGTGTAGAGCTGAGTCAGCACCTGGTTAAGCTCTACAGGGTGTAGAGCTGAGCCAGCACCTGGTTAAGCTCTACAGGGTGTAGAGCTGAGTCAGCACCTGGTTAAGCTCTACAGGATGTAGAGCTGAGCCAGCACCTGGTTAAGCTCTACAGGGTGTAGAACTGAGTCAGCACCTGATTAAGCTCTACAGGGTGTAGAGCTGAGCCAGCACCTGGTTAAGCTCTACAGGGTGTAGAGCTGAATCAGCACCTGGTTAAGCTCTACAGGATGTAGAGCTGAACCAGCACTTGGTTAAGCTCTACAGGGTGTAGAGCTGAGTCAGCACCTGGTTAAGCTCTACAGGGTGTAGAGCTGAGCCAGCACCTGGTTAAGCTCTACAGGGTGTAGAGCTGAGTCAGCACCTGGTTAAGCTCTACAGGATGTAGAGCTGAGCCAGCACCTGGTTAAGCTCTACAGGGTGTAGAGCTGAGTCAGCACCTGGTTAAGCTATACAGTGTGTAGAGCTGAGTCAGCACCTGGTTAAGCTCTACAGGGTGTAGAGCTGAGTCAGCACCTGGTTAAACTATACAGGGTGTAGAGCTGAGTCACCACCTGGTTAAGCTCTACAGGGTGTAGAGCTGAGTCAGCACCTGTCCGGTTAAGCCTCTCTACAGGGTGTAGAGCTGAGCAGCACCTGGTTAAGCTTACAGGGTGTAGAGCTGAGTCAGCACCTGGTTAAGCTTACAGGGTGTAGAGCTGAGTCAGCACCTGGTTAAGCTTACAGGGTGAGAGCTGAGTCAGCACCTGGTTAAGCTCTACAGGGTGTAGAGCTGAGTCAGCACCTGGTTAAGCTCTACAGGGTGTAGAGCTGAGTCAGCACCTGGTCACCACAAACATCACTGTACACAAGAGTGAACAATCTCTCAGTCCCTTCAGGCTGATAGTATCTGTCTGTCTGTCTGTCTGTCTGTCTGTCTGTCTGTCTGTCTGTCTCTCTATCTCTCTATCTCTCTCTCTCCCTCTCAAATATCGCTGACCAGGTCATCCAACACTGACCAGGTCATCCAACACTGACCAGGTCATCCAACACTGACCAGGTCATCCAACACTGACCAGGTCATCCAACACTGACCAGGTCATCCAACACTGACCAGGTCATCCAACACTGACCAGGTCATCCAACACTGACCAGGTCATCCAACACTGACCAGGTCATCCAACACTGACCAGGTCATCCAACACTGACCAGGTCATCCAACACTGACCAGGTCATCCAACACTGACCAGGTCATCCAACACTGACCAGGTCATCCAACACGAGAAAGACTTTCTTAATCAAGGGAAAAACACACAGAATGACCAGACCAGTGAAGCAACTCGATTAAGGTCGAAATTGCCAGGTTATCCCCCTCCAGCACCACCACTACCAGTGCCCAGGGATTGACCAGGACACTCGCTCAATGGAAGGCTATCCATGAATGAAGTGCATGGCTCCAGTGGTCGGGTCATCACCGGTCATGCCAGGTGGCCTGACTCAGGTCACGTTAGGTCACGTTAGACCACGTTAGGTCATGCCATGTTAGGCTACGTCAGGTTAGGTTGGAACGAGTCAGTTCATGCTAGGACGCGTCAGCTCATGTTAGAACGCGTCATGTCAAATTCGAACACGTTAGGGCTCTTTAAGTCAGGTCAAACAACGCCAGGTAACGCCAGAACACGTTATATAATACGTCTGGTCACTCCACAATTCGTTAAACCACGTCAGGTCATGTCAAAATACGTCAGGTCATATCAGAACACGTCAGGTCATATCATAGGACGTCAGGTCATGTCAGACAACGTGTGGTCAACCCTAATCACCTTTTCTTGGTGCCGTGAGGCAGGTGAGGTAAAAATTGAAATATGAGTCGATATTATTATATATATGCTGTATCCTCCTCCTATTCATACACCTCATTCCCCCCCCTTCTTCTTTCCCCCCCCTTCTTCTTTCCCCTCCCCCTTCTTCTTTCCCCCCCCTTCTTCTTTCCCCTCCCGTTCTTTCCTCTCCCCCTTCTTCTTTCCCCTCCCCCTTCTTCTCAATTCATCATCACCATCTTTGACTTATTCATACACTCTCTCTCTCTCTCTCTCTCTCTCTCTCTCTCTCTCTCTCTCTCTCTCTCTCTCTCTCTCTCTCTCTCTCTCTCTCTCTCTCTCTCTCTCTCTCTCTCTCTCTCTCATCCTTTTTCAGTATTAATAAAAACTAAATCGTTTTAAACTGGAAAATAAACCAAATGATAAAATTCAAAAGTTGAGCTTCCAAGGTGTGAATTGAGTGTTGCAGAGACTGCAACACTGCACGCGAGAGCCTTCAACATTACACGCGAGAGACTGCAACACTGCAACATTTCCAGCTTTGTGGCTTCAACATGCAAAAGATGCTACGTCTGGCCCTTTTATTTCTCTTAATATCTGTAAAGCCAATCCAATTCCTTTGTGGGATACTCCAATCTTATAGTCTGGTACTTTGTTGGTGGTGGTGTGTGGTGGTGGTGGTGATGGTGTGTGGTGGTGGTGGTGGTGGTGGTGGTGTGGTGTGGTGGTGGTGGTGGTGGTGGTGGTGGTGGTGTGTGGTGGTGGTGTGTGGTGGTGGTGGGGATGGTGTGTGGTGGTGGTGGTGGTGGTGGGGTGTGGTGGTGGTGGTGGTGTGTGGTGGTGTGTGGTGGTGGTGGTGGTGGTGGTGGTGGTGGTGGTGGGGTGGTGTGTGGTGGGGTGGTGGTGTGGTGGTGGGTGGGGATGGTGTTGTGGTGGTGGTGGTGGTGGTGGTGTGTGGTGTGTGGTGGTGGTGTGGTGGTGGGTGTGTGGTGGTGGTGTGTGGTGGTGGTGGTGGTGGTGGTGTGTGGTGGTGGTGTGTGGTGGTGGTGGGGTGGTGTGTGGTGGGGTGGTGGTGGTGGTGTGTGGTGGTGGTGGTGGTGGTGTGTGGTGGTGGTGGTGGTGGTGGTGGTGGTGGTGGTGGTGGTGGATGGTGTGTGGTGGTGGTGGTGGTGGTGTGTGGTGGTGGTGTGTGGTGGTGGTGGTGGTGTGGTGGTGTGTGGTGGTGGTGGTGGTGGTGTGTGGTGGTGGTGGTGGATGGTGTGTGGTGGTGGTGGTGGTGGTGGGTGGTGTGTGGTGGTGGTGGTGGTGGTGGTGTGTGGTGGTGGTGGTGGTGGTGGTGGTGGTGGTGGTGGTGTGTGGTGGTGGTGGTGGTGTGGTGGTGGTGGTGGTGTGTGGTGGTGGTGGTGGTGGTGTGTGGTGGTGGTGTGTGGTGGTGGTGGTGTGTGGTGGTGGTGGTGGTGTGGTGGTGGTGGTGTGTGGTGGTGGTGGGTGTGGTGGTGGTGTGTGGTAGTGGTGGTGGTTTGTGGTGG
>WNWK01025810.1:22500-28130 GCA_009830355.1 Cherax destructor
TATATATATATATATATATATATATATATATATATATATATATATATGCAAAACAACCACTATGAAAAATAGAGGAATTCCAAGCGCTTTCGTGACTACTCACATTATCAAGGAACTATAACAGGAAACATGACAAGAAGGACTTATATAAGGGGCGAGACTACACCTCACAGTCACATCACACTAACAAAGACAACACCTCACAGTAGCGTAACATCTCACGACTCTGTGAAGAGGAACATAAGAAAGGACCTGAAACTCTTCCCAAGAATTAAGATTAGTCCAATTTATCATTAAATTCTTCCCAAATTTTATTAATTATAAATGAATCCAATTTATATAAACCAAAAGAAATATTCATATTATTTTCAAAACTGCTTTTAATGAAACATGATTCTATTATATTCCTCTCAACCATGGACTTGCTTGATACAACCTTCTCAGCATTTTGAAAATTAATTGGATGGTTAAAATCTCTCACATGAATAAATAGAGCATTAGAATCTTGTCCAGTTCTAATTCTATATTTAAGAACATAAGAACATAAGAAAGGAGGAACACTGCAGCAGGCCTGTTGGCCCATACTAGGCAGGTCCTTCACAATCCGTCCCACTAACAGAATATTTGCTCAACCCAATTTTCAATGCTACCCAAGAAATAAGCTTTGACAATTCTACCCACTCATGCGCGAGTCCCACTCAAATCCAACCCCTCTCACTCATAAGAACATAAGAACATAAGAAAGGAGGAACACTGCAGCAGGCCTGTTGGCCCATACTAGGCAGGTCCTTCACAATCCGTCCCACCAACAGAACATTTGCTCAACCCAATTTTCAATGCTACCCAAGAAACAAGCTTTGACAATTCTACCCACTCATGCGCGAGTCCCACTCAAATCCAACCCTCTCACTCATGAATTTATCCAACCTAAATTTGAAACTACCCAAGGTCCTAGCTTCAATAACCCTACTAGGCAGACTGTTCCACTCATCAACTACCCTATTTCCAAACCAATACTTTCCTATATCCTTTCTAAATCTAAACTTATCTAACTTGAATCCATTATTGCGGGTGATTTCAACTTTAGTCAAATTGATTGGAATTTTTTGACTGGGAATTTTGAATCTAACGATTTCTTAGAAGTAGTTCAAGATTGTTTTTTGAAGCAGTTTGTGACAGAACCTACAAGGGAAATAATCTGCTTGACTTAGTTCTGGCAAACAAGGAAACCCTTGTTAATAATTTAGAAATTACAGAGGAACTCGGCGCAAGCGACCACAAATCAATTACCTTTGGCATTGAATGGAAGTTTCATAGTAGGAATAACTCAGTAACGGTCCCAGATTTTCGCTTAGCAGATTACAATGGACTTAGAGAACACTTTAAAATAAATCGCCGGGTCCTGATGAGCTTTTTGCAAGGGTTCTTAAAGAATGCAAAATGGAACTCTGTGAACCAATATCTAACATTTTTAATTTATCTCTTCAAACAGGTGTAGTGTCTGATATGTGGAAGATGGCTAATGTAATTCCTATTTTTAAAGCAGGGGACAAGTCACTACCGTCAAACTACCGCCCAATAAGCCTGACCTCAATTGTAGGCAAATTACTAGAGTCAATTATAGCTGATATTATTAGAAGCCATCTAGATAACCATAATTTGATTAATGATACCCAGCATGGATTCACGAGGGGCCGTTCCTGCCTATCTAATTTATTAACCTTCTTCAGTAAAGCTTTTGAGGCTGTTGATCACGATAAAGAATTCGATATTGTTTATTTAGACTTTAGTAAGGCTTTTGATAGAGTACCACACCAGAGACTGTTAAAGAAAGTGGCAGCTCATGGCATTGGGGGAAAAGTGCTGTCATGGATCGAGTCATGGCTCACCAATAGGAAGCAGAGAGTGTGCATAAATGGGGTTAAATCCGAATGGGGACTTGTAACAAGTGGTGTTCCACAGGGATCAGTCTTAGGCCCATTGTTATTTATAATATATATCAATGACCTTGATGAGGGAATTACTAGTGATATGAGCAAATTCGCCGACGACACGAAGATAGGTAGGATAATTGATTCAAACATAGATGTCATAGAACTTCAGGAAGATTTAGACAAACTTAATTCGTGGTCAGAAAAGTGGCAGATGCAGTTCAATGTAGATAAATGCAAGGTTCTGAAGCTCGGGAGTGTCCATAACCCAAGCACTTATAAGTTAAATAACGTAGAACTTAGATATACAGATTGCGAGAAGGACTTGGGGGTGATGGTAAGCAGCAACCTTAAACCAAGACAGCAATGCCTAAGCGTACGTAATAAGGCAAATAGATTACTGGGATTTATATCAAGAAGTGTTAGCAACAGAAGTCCAGAGGTTATATTACAGCTTTATACATCATTAGTAAGGCCTCACCTAGATTACGCAGCTCAGTTCTGGTCTCCATATTACAGAATGGACATAAATTCGTTAGAAAACATTCAGCGTAGAATGACTAAATTAATACATAGCATTAGAAATCTTCCTTACGAAGAAAGATTGAAGACCCTAAAATTACATTCACTTGTAAGACGTAGAATGAGGGAGACATGATCGAGGTATACAAGTGGAAAATGGCTATTAACAAAGGGGATATAAATAAGGTCTTGAGGATATCTCTCCAAGAGAGAACCCGCAATAATGGATTCAAGTTAGATAAGTTTAGATTTAGAAAGGATATAGGAAAGTATTGGTTTGGAAATAGGGTAGTTGATGAGTGGAACAGTCTGCCTAGTAGGGTTATTGAAGCTAGGACCTTGGGTAGTTTCAAATTTAGGTTGGATAAATTCATGAGTGAGAGGGGTTGGATTTGAGTGGGACTCGCGCATGAGTGGGTAGAATTGTCAAAGCTTATTTCTTGGGTAGCTTTGAAAATTGGGTTGAGCAAATATTCTGTTAGTGGGACGGATTGTGAAGGACCTGCCTAGTATGGGCCAACAGGCCTGCTGCAGTGTTCCTCCTTTCTTATGTTCTTATGTTCTTATGAGAAGGACTTGGGGGTGATGGTAAGCAGCAACCTTAAACCAAGACAGCAATGCCTAAGCGTACGTAATAAGGCAAATAGATTACTGGGATTTATATCAAGAAGTGTTAGCAACAGAAGTCCAGAGGTTATATTACAGCTTTATATATCATTAGTAAGGCCTCACCTAGATTACGCAGCTCAGTTCTGGTCTCCATATTACAGAATGGACATAAATTCGTTAGAAAACATTCAGCGTAGAATGACTAAATTAATACATAGCATTAGAAATCTTCCTTACGAAGAAAGATTGAAGACCCTTAAATTACATTCACTTGTAAGACGTAGAATGAGGGAGACATGATCGAGGTATACAAGTGGAAAATGGGTATTAACAAAGGGGATATAAATAAGGTCTTGAGGGTATCTCTCCAAGAGAGAACCCGCAATAATGGATTCAAGTTAGATAAGTTTAGATTTAGAAAGGATATAGGAAAGTATTGGTTTGGAAATAGGGTAGTTGATGAGTGGAACAGTCTGCCTAGTAGGGTTATTGAAGCAAGGACCTTGGGTAGTTTTAAATTTAGGTTGGATAAATTCATGAGTGAAAGGGGTTGGATTTGAGTGGGAATTGCACATGAGTAAATCAAATTATCAAAGCTTATTTCTTGGGTAGCATTGAAAATTAGGTTGAACAAATATTCTGTTAGTGGGATGGAATGTGAAGGACCTGCCTAGAATGGGCCAACAGGCCTGCTGCAGTGTTCCTCCTTTCTTATGTTCCTTTCTTATGTTCTTATGTTCCATTCAATGGTAATTCATATGTATCCGGACCTTTGCATACATTGGTACTTGTCCAAGTGGACCTTTGCTCATAGTAGTTGAGTAGCCCTGGTGTAGGGAAACGTTTCAGCAATACAGTTACCCAACTGTTACACATATTTCTTACTCATCAACTAACGATATATTTGATATATTGCAATGTTCTTGCTGTAACAAAATATACTTTAGCAAATTCTTAGTTAGTGACTGATGATGTTACCTTTGATTTACAGCAGAACTGATCAGAAGATTTTCTTAACGGGTACGAAGCTCTGTTACTGAAATCCAAAGACTACAGTCGGGTACAAGGAATTGCATGATAATTGTCAAGACAAGACGCAGACTACTGAACGGTAGCAATGTTATGGGTCGAAAATCAGACACTTATGGATCTGTGAAAAAAAAAAACAGCCGTCTATATTCTACAGCTGTGTGGGACATATTCAATAGATACAGAAGCTAGTTGAAAAAAAAATATATGTCTTCATTTGAGCGATGTTGGTAGCGAAAGATGGAGACGCATGTTATAAAGTGCCAAGAGGTGAGGGAGGAGGTTGATCAGGTGGATAAATAAAGATTTAGAAAGGACATAGGCAAGTACTGGTTTTCGAACAGAGTTGTAGATGCGTGGAACAATCTTCCGAGTAGGGTGATAGAGGCTAGGACCTTGGGTGGCTTTAAAAAGAGATTGGACAAATATATGAGTGGGAGGGGCTGGGTTTGATTAGTGTCGTGAGTACAGGAGTAAATTCTTAGGTAGTGGTGGTTTTGATAAGGAGCTGCCTTGTATGGGCCAGTAGGCCTTCTGCAGTGTTCCTCCATTCTTATGTTCTTATGTTCTTATCATCTGTGGACTGGGGTAATGAAGAGAGCTATCAATATGACAGTTTTCTGAACACTATACATGCTGCCCAAAGAACATTTATCCCATATAAAGAAATTAGATCGAATAGAAATGACCCAAAATGGATGAATAATAGGCTCAAATATCTTTTAGGGCAGAAGAAAGGAATTTATAGGCGTATCAAAAGAGGTGAGGGTCATCTTACGAATCAGTATATTGACATTAAGAGGGACGTTAAAAAGGGGATAAGAAAAGCTAAGCGGGACTACGAAATTAAAGTTGCTAGGGATTCGAAAACTAACCCAAAAAGTTTTTTCCAGGTGTATAGAACAAAAGTTAGAGATAAGATAGGTCCCCTTAAAAATAATTATGGGTATCTTACTGACAAAGAGAATGAAATGTAAATAAATGGTATAAAATACCGACACAATGGAAAAATAAACACATAAGCAGTATAATGTGATCCTTTATTGACAACGTTTGCCCACGCAGTGGCTTTATCGAGTCACAGACAGATCTACCTGGAAAATGAGCAACATAGAGATATATAGGGTACAGTCAGGTGGAGAATGCTGGTCAGATGGAGAAAGCTGCATGTGAGTCTTAAATAGTGTGAAAACATAGTGTGCTTAAGGACTGCAGTGTAACCATTCTTGAGTTCTAGGTGGGATAGCGTTGAAGAGTTTCTTTGCCAAGAAACTGCTTCAGCTATCACCTAGAACTCAAGAATGGTACACTGCAGGTCCTAATCACACTATGTTTCACACTACTAGACTCAATGCAGTTCTCCATCTGACCCAGCATTCTCCACCTGACTGACCTATATATCTCTATGTTGCTCATTTCCAGGTAGATCTGTCTGTACTGATAAAGCACTGCGTGGCAACGTGTCAATAAAGGATCACATATACTGCTTATGTGTTTATTTTTCCAGAATGAAATGTGCTCTATTTTTAATAATTATTT
>WNWK01025811.1:0-25000 GCA_009830355.1 Cherax destructor
AACTGAGACAGCAAACAGACTTAATGTTTTCTTCTCCACCATAGGAAAGAATCTAGCGAGTAAAATCCCAAGCTCGAACACCCGTCCAACAGACTACCTCACCAACACCTACCCTAATATACTATTCCTAGCTCCTATCAACTCAATAGAAGTCTCGCTCATAATCAACACCGTTAAAAACAAGGCAGGAGACACAAACAGCTTACCACCTTTTATGTACAAAAAAGCTTAACAGGTACTGTCACCAATTATTGCAACACTCTTCAATAAATCCATTGAAGCCTCTACCTTTCCATCAATTCTCAAAATAGCTAGGGTCACCCCGATCCACAAAGGAGGTGATCAAACAGACTTAAATAATTATAGACCAACATCTAATTTACCACTACTTTCTAAAATCTTCAAAATATTAATTCATAGACAGATCTATTCCTACCTCGTCTCACACAACGTACTCAACCCCTGTCAGTTTGGATTCAGGACCAACAAGAGCAAAAAAGATGCTATTATACACATGCTAGAGTTAATATACACCGCACCTGAGAAGAAAGAAGTCCCACTGGGAATCTTCATTGATCTACGCAAAGCTTTTGATACAGTCGACCATGATTTACTGCTCACAAAATTAGCACACTATGGTGTAAGATGGCACTCACTCAACTACCTAAAGTCATACCTTAGTAACAGAAGCCAATACGTGTACACAAATGGAGCAAACTCTTCCACACAACAAATTACAGTCGGAGTCCCTCAAAGAAGTGTCCTGGGTCCACTCCTATTTCTCATTTACATCAATGACTTGCCAAATGCATCACACCAAGAAAATCTCAAAGACAGTAGGCATATTATCAAAGATATGCTACTATGTGCCTCAATCAGCTCTCCTTGCACTATATCATTCACTCATCTACCCTTATCTCACCTATGGAATCTGTGCATGGGGTTCAACAACATTAAATCACCTTAGACCACTCATAACCCAGCAAAAGGCTGCAGTCAGAATGATAACAAATTCCCACTCTAGACAGCATACTCCACCAATATTCAAAAGCCTAAAACTACTCACAGTAAAGAACATTCACACTTATTCTTGTGGCTACTACATACATAGAACTCTACACTCTAATATAAACCCTCCGCTCAAAATTCTCCTCACCAACTTTAATAGGACCCATGACCACAACACAAGACACAGATCACTTTTTGATATACCCCGTGTCCATATCAACCTATGTAAAAATTCTATGCACATAAATTGCCCCAGAATCTGGAATTCGTTACCAGTAAATACTAAAATAACCTTGTCTGAAAATCAATTTAAGATTCTCCTCAAAAACCACCTACTCACCCTAAACTAAATACTCATACTGTAAATTACTTTCAAAAATGCTCACTGTTATTTTCCTACAAGATAATTTCAATTTTTACTATTATGTTACCATCCTACTAAACAATTGTTACAATGTAATATCATCATATTGTAATTTGAACAAATTTATATGGTTACAATCTAATATTTAAATAAAACAAACTCAATCAATTTCTCTAGTATCAAGTACATAGTGTATAAACCATTAGATTAAGCTGCCCTTAATGCCATGGCATGTTAGTGGCTCTCCTTGCACTTCAGTTTATGATTGTAATCACAAAATCTATGTAAACTTGCAATGAAATAAAAAATTCAAATTCTAAACACTTGATCTACACATCCCCTACCCACTCTAAAACCTCCTTGCTCATCTGCAATCCTACTCTCTATCTTACCTCTAATTCTTTCAATAATAACCCTACCGTACACTTTACCTGGTATCCTCAGTAAACTTATTCCCCTATAATTTTTACAATCTCTTTTGTCACCTTTTGTACCTAAGGATTGGCAGAGAGTGTGTATAGTTCCTTTTATAAAGGAACTATACATGCTCTCTGCCAATCCTTAGGTACCTTCCCTTTTCATACATTAAACAAAAATACCAACCACTCCAACACAATATCTCCCCCTGCTTTTAACATTTCTGTCATTATCCCATCAGTTCTTGCTGCTTTACCCTCTTTCATTTTGAATGTATAACTACTATGGATCTAAAGAAATATTTTTTATTTTTATTTTAACATAGCCCACGAGCACATTCTCCCATTGCCATATACCGTATTTTGCGGATTAGACAATTTTTTTCCATAAAATGTCTCCAAAAACCACCCTGCGTCCTATAAACGGAAGGTCAGTGACAGGAGCTATAAATTTGGAGTGTGGGGTGGGCTGTAGCTCTCCCAGTTACGTTCGATGCCAAGCCATTGAAACTAAAACAAGTCCAGTGTTTCAAAATTAAAGTAAATTAATAACGTTTTGAGACAAGCTATTTATGAAATATGGATACTGTACCGGGATATTGACAGAAAATGAAATTCCTCCTTAAGTAACACCTTCCTTTCTTATTTCTTAAAATACTGAAGTCACAAAGCAACTTATACCGATAGTCACTGACAAAGACGCATCAGTATGCACTCTGGGACCCTCACTATATACAGTTACGTACACAGCAGCAACTCAGCCACCAGCGACTGTTTCACCAGTTCAAATTGAGAGATCATCGGGGTGTTCAAGTGAACACTGGGCCTACTATATGCTTTGACCTACCCATAAATCAAACATAACCTTATTTCTGCATGTAAAATTACCATAGGTTTCAGTGGAGTAAATATTACTTTTTTCTGATTATTACCTTCTAAACTGAGATGCGTCTAATGCATCGGAGCGTCTTAGAAGCCGTGAAATATGGTACATGTTCCTTATTGACACTTATATTCATGGGGAAACACTAAACCAGTACAGGTATGTAGCACCAGAGGAATAAGACAGGGTAAGGAGAGGGTAGCTCTAATTCTTTGGATTTCTTATCAATAATGAATTCCATCATTCACCTGACACTATTTGCTCAGTTTACCAGTCTCCTTATAAGTATTTATTTATTTTATTACTTATTTGGCATAATCAAGTTTAGAGAAGACAAACACCAAATGAAGAGGAAGAATAATTTGCCAATCGGCCCAAGGTGCTGTGGATATTAGGGATTTTTCTGGTAATACAGTAACACAATCAAATTGTTATTATATTACAGTATATTAAAAAATATGCTAAACCCATGCGGGTCATTCAGCATGAACTTCCTGTTTGTATTCTTTCCCAAATCTTACCAGATGTAACAAATTATATGGAAATATTTTACTACAGCAGTTTCATCTTTCGCATTTTTGAAGGAACTGTTTAATATCTTTCCTAATCAGTAAAGTTTCTTGCAAAACTCTTCAAATATTTTTTAACAATTATAAATTGCAATATATAGTGTGTGTGAGGCATGTGTGAGTGGGTTAGATAGGAGTGGAGGCAAATGGTTTTGGGACTTGATGAGCTCTTGGAGTGTGAGCAATGTATCATATTGTGACAGGATTCAGGGAAACTGGTTAGCTGGACTTGAGTCCTGGAGGTGATAAGTATAGTGCCTGCACTCTGAAAGAAGGGTGGGAATATTGGTAAATTGGAGGGGCATCTAAACTGTTGTATCTGTGCACCTCTAGCAAGACAGTGATGAAGTGAGTGATGGTGAAAGTGGGTTTTTTTTTTGGGAGGTCAATTGTAATACAGTACATTATATCCCAGTATTAACTCATCCTACATTCCAATTTTGCAAGCTAGACAATCTTATGTATGTTTTTCTTTTTCCTCCTCAAAGTCTAACCTAGCAACATCCATTTTTTCAACACAATGGTAATTTCCAACAAAGGTAGGGTGACCAAGAAATGGAAGCCCATTTACCATCATTAATTCAATAGCTGTTCTGTGAGAAGTGTGCAGATATAAAATTTTAAATGTCCCAGCAAATATTATCTATAATAGAGCATGATCACTTTTATCAAGTAGGTTTAAATAATTTATATTTGAATTTCATATTTTTTAATAAACACTACAAATAACACTGATGGTGTGTTTTTTTATATTGGAGTTGTTTCTTTGATGTGCTGGTATAAAAATTTCTTCGTTTTGACAAATTTAGTTGGCCATTTGTATTCAGCTTTCAGCCTTGTATGACAAACTCTATTTAAAACTGAAATCCCAATAATAAATATACAATAACTCTTCTTATAAAGTATACTAGTGTGATATTATGTAAAAGCAATTAAGAGTCACCCTGCCTCGGTGGGAGACGGCCGACTTGTTGAAAAAAAAAAAAATTAAGAAAGTTATCCAAAACTGCCTAGAATGAAAAAAAAATGTTCATATTATACTCTGACACCATGAGAGCATCAAATTATGCACAAAATCTGGGTGCTGTGAATGGTGCAATTATTCTACTCTGATTCAAACTAAGCCTAAGATTCAGGTACAGCTTCTCCTCAATTAACGATGAGTTCCATTCCCAAGACCACGTCGGTAAACGAATTCATCGCCTTTGCACCATTTATAACATTTCTGGTATATTTTTAAATGTTTATACAGTAGTGTACTGTAGTATATTGTAATAAACAGAATAGAGAAAATCAGCTCTAATATACATTTAGGTATGCATACTGGTCAGAGAGCCCGTGGTAAGTCTGAGGTGTCGGTAAACGAGTACATCGCTAAGTGAGGAGAGGCTGTATTTGGAGGCACTGCTCATCCCTTTTCCCACTGCCACTCACACAGCCTACAGTTTCTTTCTTGGAACCAAGTACTTTACTGAATCTGCATTTATTAAATTATTTTGAATCTTTTTATCACACCTTGTCTTTGAATATTAACCATACACCCATGAGGAATGCTTGTGATGCTGGAGGTGCCAAAAGAATAAGTGTGAACCTCTAATGTAATGAAGAAAGCAATACAATATTATTGGTAAAACTACAGATTTGTTTACTGAAAAAGACCCTGACACATCTAGAAGCATTGCCCTGAAGCAGGGTCTCGAGCAGCTAATGATTCCTTATTGTCAGTTCTTAAAGCTCTGCCTGGTACAAGAGGCCAGAGATGCATTACAGAATACTTAAGCACTCCAATACAACCATCAGCTACTGACATCTCTGCATCCACATTAACCCCTTAACTGTCCAAACGTACATCAACGTTTTATTTTTCCTGCCTCCAAATTTGGCACAATTGGCTTTAGATGCCAATCATGCCAAATACTGTGCACACCAAGTGTGCACTTAGTGCCTTGAGGGAGCACCAGTTCAATTGAGAGCCAGCTAGAGCAAACAGCGTGGCAATCACCAGGGATTCACTCAATAACAACCCATGTGCAACATCCATTCAATTTTGATACCATGGTAGTGTCATCCTGCCAGAATGTTCTATAACCTATGCCCTAAGTAAAGAGAAAAAATTCTGGAACATGTGTAATGGCTGGCTGGTCGGCTGGCTGTCTGTGTGCGATTGTTTGGCTGACCTGATTTCTGTCTGATTTCTGCCTATTTCTTCTTGTATTTCTGTCTCTATTTCTGTCTCTGCTATTTCTGTCTCTGCTATTTCTGTCTCTGCTATTTCTGTCTCTGCTATTTCTGTCTCTGTATTTCTGTCTCTGTTATTTCTGTCTCTCTGCCTATTTCTGTCTCTGTTTATTTCTGTCTCTGTTATTTGCTGCTATTCTTCTCTCCGTCTCTGCCTATTTCTGTCTCTGCCTATTTCTGTCTCTGCCTATTTCTGTCTCTGCCTATTTCTGTCTCTGCCTATTTCTGTCTCTGCCTATTTCTGTCTCTGCCTATTTCTGTCTCTGTCTATTTCTGTCTCTGTCTATTTCTGTCTCTGTATTTCTGTCTCTGTCTATTTCTGTCTCTGTTTATTTCTGTCTCTGTTTATTTCTGTCTCTGTTTATTTCTGTCTCACAGGTACACATAAATACAGTTATTATTCATAGTGTAAATTACTTAGGATAACCCAAATAAAATCCAAACAAAGTGCTACACTGTGCTTGTAGATATAAGGCATAATATGCATGGCTGGCAAGTAATACGCATTTTCACTTGTTCAGGAATCAGACGTGACGACTCTGCATCGTGTGTAAAACCTGTTGGTTCATGAGCAGCTCTCTCTCTGAGACAGAGACAAGCAGACAGAGAGACAGGAAGTCAGGCAGAAAGATAAGCAGAGACAGAGCTAGACAGACTGGCAGATAGACAGACAGATGGATAGACAGATAGATGGATAGACAGACAGATAGACACACAGACAGACATGTTTATGTGTAACAGTGAAAACAAATAAAGCCAAGGCATTGCACTGTCAGTAGTGGAGTGACACTTGTCTTAACCATGATTCAAGGAGTTTCATATATAGTCCAGCACGTCTAAAACATTGATGAACCTATAAATACTTTGTATATATTTCTAGACAATAGTATGTGACCAAGGCAGGTGAAAATGTTCACCTGTCAGTGTGTTTGTGACTATTTGAGTACTATTTCAGTACCAAATATTAGTGTCAGAGCAAACATTGGCTATGAAATCACAAGAACTACTATAAATTGTAATTATCAGTACAAAAATTATATAAATTAAAAAACAAAGAAAAAAAAGATATATCGGCAACACTGCAAGCGGCAGGACTCCATGTTGCTGTCAGGTTAACATCCAGTGCCAACTTCGCGGACTTATATCTCGGTAAGTACTGACCCTAAAAAAATTTTTGGGGTCTTATTACACACAGAAAATTGCCCTCTTTAATTAAAAACAATTTTTTTTTTAAATCCTCGGAGCACTGAGCGAGAGAACGTAGATCTACGTTTGGACAGTTAAGGGGTTAAAACATGAACAGCAATCAACCTCAGTCCAGTAGAGCCACAGCAATCCTCTGAACACACTGTCATGTCAACAAGCAACAACAACTAGAGTGTAAGGTAAGCAAACTGTAATAATTTGTGCCTATACCTGGAGAGGGTTTTGGGAATCAAGCTTATGGCCCGGTCGTGACCAGGCTTCGTGGTGATCAGTCTCATCAACCAGGTTGTTACTGTTGGTTGCACTCAACCGATGTACGAACCACAGCTCAACTGATCAGGTACTGACTGTAGGTGCTTCTTGAAGACAGCCAGGTCTATTTGACACTTACTGTGTTGTCTCTTAGTGTACTTGTGGCATCCCTGCTTTTCATTGGAGGTATGTTGTATCTCCTGCCCAGTCTCTAGCTTTTGTAGGAATTGATTTTCGTGTGCAATTTTGGGACTAGTCCCTCAAAGATTTTCCAAGTGTATATTATCATGTATTTTTCTCACCTGCATTCCAGGGAGTACAAATCAAGGGACTTCAACCATTCCCAATAAGTTAGGTGCTTCATTGTACTTATATGTGCCATGAAAGTTCTCTGTATTTGGCAAATTTGGAGGTGTATGGATAACTATTTTTCTTATGTGTTCTTCACTTCACATATTGCTAATTTTGTATAGGGCACCATATTTCAGAAACATATCCTGCATGTTATGAGGATTTACTGTAGGTAAATTTTCAGTAAATTTTTTTTTTAGTATATAATGTAGTCATATTCATAGTCATGAACAATATTTAAAAATAGGGATGTTTTCATTGCATTTATGGATTTAGAAAAAGCATATGATAGGGTGGATAGGGAAGCAATGTGGCAGATGTTGCAAGTGTATGGAATAGGCAGTAAGTTACTAAATGCTGTAAAGTTTTATGAGGATAGTGAGGCTCAGGTTAGGTTAGTAGGAGAGAGAGGGAGATTTCTTCCAGTAAAAGTAGGCCTTAGACAGGGGTGTATAATGTCACAGTTGTTTAACATTTATGATGGAGTTGTAAAAGAAGTGATGATAGTTTGTTGGAGAGGGGTGGGATTAAATTATGGGGACTCAAATACTAAATGGAGGTGTAGTTTTTACTGATGATACTGAGCTTTGGGATTTAAGAGAAGTTCAAGTTAGTGGATGAGTTTGGGAGGTGTAAAGAAAGTGAACATAGTTAAGATGGATTATGAAAAGGAGTAACCATAGAACTGATGAAGGAAAAAGGTAAAGGTGACTATGGAGGTGTCTGTGGAGACAAAAACGTTATCCATGGAGTGAACAATTAGCAGAAAGGAGAATGTATGAGAGTATAGCGGTACCAACACTTTTATATGGGCGTGAAGCATGGGTTGTGAATGCTGCAGCAAGGAGGAGGCTGGAGGTAGTGGAGATGTCGTGTCTAAGGGCAATGTGTGATGTAAATATTATGCAGAGAATTTGTAGTGTGGAAATTAGAAGGTGGTGTAGAGTTACAAAAAGCATTATTCAGAGGGCTAAAGAGGGGGTTGAGATGGAGCAAAACAGAATGACTTGGAGGGTGTATAAATCTGTAGTGGAGGGGAGGAGGGGTAGGAGTCTTCTTAGGAAAGGAGGGAGGGGGCAAAAGAGGTTTTGTGTGCAAGAGGCCTAGACATGCAGCAGGCATGTGTGAGCGTATTAGATAGGAGTGAATGGAGACTATGGTTTTTGGGGCCTGACGAGCTGTTGGAATGTGATCAGGGTAATAATTTGTTTAGTGATTCAGGGAAACCGGTTAGCCAGACTCGAGTCCTGGAGGTGGGAAGTACAATGCCTGCACTTTAAAGGAGGGGTTTGGGATACTGGCTGTTTGGAGTGACATCTAAACTGTCATATCTGGGCACCTCTACAAAGACAGTGATTATGTGTGAATGATGGTGAAAATGTGTCTTTCTTTTGGGTCACCCTGCTTCAGTGGGAGAGGGCCGGAGTGTTGAAAAAAAAATATTCATGGGGACGTGTTAATCCTTTAACCCTTAAACTGTCCACACGTAGATATACGTTCACCTGCGTACTGCTCCGAATATTTTGAAAAAAAAAAAAAAATTTTTTTAAATGAAGAGTGCATTTTTATAAACAGGATAGGCTAAAAAAAAAAAAAAATTTTTTTTTAAATGAAGAGCGCATTTTTATAAACAGGATAGGCTAAAAAAAAAATTTAGGGCCAGTACTTACGGAGATATAAGCCTGCCAAGTTGGTGCTGGATGCTCACCTGATGGCAACATCAAGTCCTGCCGCTTGCAGAAGTATTGGGGATATACTTTTTTTCTAGTTTTTATTTTAATTTATATAATTTTTATGTTCTGATAATTACAATTTATAATAGTTCTTGTGATTTCATAGCCAATCTTTGTTCTAACACTAATATTAGGTACTGAAATAGTACTCAAATAGTCACAATCACACCAACAAGTGAACATTTTCACCTGCTTTGGTCATTTACTATTGTCTATAAATATATACGAAGTATTTATAGGTCCCAGCAATGTTTTAGACATCCTGGAGTATATATGAAACTCCTTGAAGAATGGTGTTATGACAATTGCCAGATAACTACTGATAAGGCAGTGACATTGATGAATGAATGTGTGCAGGGAACCCTTGCTTTTTCACTCTGTATATATCTATCTATCTGTCTGTTTGTCTGTCTGTCTGTTTATCTGTCTATCTGTCTGTCTAGCTCTGCTTATCTGTCTTTCTGTCTGCCTGTGTGCCTGGAGTATATGAAACTCCTTGAAGAATGGTGTGTTGACAAGTGTCAGATAACTCTTGACAGCCCAGTGACATTTGATAAATGTCAGCAGTGCTGGAGGGAACCCTCCCTTTTCAATGTCTATCTGTCTGTTTGTCTAGCTCTGCTTATGTCTGTCTAACTCTGCTTATCTGTCTTTCTGTCTGCCTGTGTGTGTGTGTCTTTCCTTTTGCTTGTCTCAGTCTCAGAGTGCGGCTCGTAAATCAACAGGTATTATACACGATGCAGAAGTGACAATGCGTATTATTTGCCAGTCATGCTTATTATGTCTTATATCTACAAGCGTTGTATAGCCCTTTGCCTGGAATTTTTGGGTTATCCTAGGTAATTTACACTATGTATAATAACTGTACTTATGTGTACATGTGAGAGAGAGAGACAGATATATAGGACATATAGATATAGATATATATAAAGACAAAGATATAGACAGAGTTATAGACAGATAGACAGAGTTATAGACAGATAGACAGAGTTATAGACAGATAGACAGAGTTATAGACAGATAGACAGAGTTATAGACAGATAGACAGAGTTATAGACAGATAGACAGAGTTATAGACAGATAGACAGAGTTATAGACAGATACACAGAGTTATAGACAGATACACAGAGTTATAGACAGATAGACAGAGTTATAGACAGATAGAGAGACAGCCAAAGCCAGCCAGTCTGCTGAATACATAAGAACTTAAGAAAGAAGGAACACTGCAGCAGGCCTACTGGCCCATGCAAGGCAGGTCCATGTCGCCCCCAGCTTAGACCAATGACCCACCTAGTCAGGTCACATCCTCTGAAGGAAGGAGCATGGCATCAGACCTAGTAGCACAAGCTAGTCAGGTCCAACTCACACCCACCCACAGGCCACTCATGTATTTATCTAACCTATTTTTACTTTCCTCTTATAAGGGGAGTGTTAATGCGACATGACATCGTTGAATCCCTGGTGTTTGCCACCCTATTTGCTCTAGCTGGCACTCAATTGAACTGGTGCTCCCACAAGGTACTAAGTGGTCCCAGATTTTTTTAATACTACGCACACTGAGGGCGCAGACCCATTCTCTCATGTCTAGGCGACACAGGCCTATCCACTAAATTTGAAGGAATGAAAAATAAAACATAGATCTACGTTCCTAGCAGTACGCACGTGCACGTATATCTATGTGTGGACAGTTTAAGGGTTAAGGGTCATATAGTGTCACTTGGCAGAAGTGAAAGAGATAGTAGAGGAAGGGAAGCAGTGGTGCTGAAGAGAGTACAATGGCAAAATGAAAATTAGGTAACATATGATGTAAGAATAGGCAGAGTGCCTGCATTTAGCCAGGACTGTCAATGAGGACTTAATATATTACAGTATCACAAAAGCAAAGCAGTTGCAGCAACATACATGGCAACAGCTTCAGTGGCTGCATAGCAGCACCAGCAGCAGTAGTGGCAGCAGCAACGATGGCGTTAGCAGCTGTGGTGACATAACGAGGTGAAATCCATTCGTGACAGTCCAAACCAAATTACAGGCTATAAGCAGCAGTAAATTTTAATGAATAGAAATGTCCCTGCTATTTAGGATTAAAAAAGGAGAGTGGGTTATTTATGTTTGATTCAAGGAAAGAGAGCAAACTCCAATTCCTTGTATCAAGAACCCTTTACTCTGAGAAGAAACCGACTTGAAGGAAGTAGTGAAATCAATTATGTACATTATCTTTTCTCATGCATCTGTTAAGTGATGGGTTGTATGCACAGTAAAAGTCTGATAAACTGGACAAATTAGGGAAGGGGGTGTTTGATTTATTGAAAATTCCTTTATACTCAAAGTTTCAATTAAGCAGACTATGTTCACGTACTATCGACATGGACTAATGTCCAATAAAGCAGACTTTGTGTGCTGATGACACGACTGGACATACAAAGAATTTATATCTACATCTATCTATATCTCTCTCTCCATCTTTTTTCATTTCTACCACCAAGATTTCAACATAATTTTGTCATATCTTCCCTTCTGACAGCCTATTTATTCTAATGAGAAGACAGTAACAGCTCTAACACAGCAGCTCTAATATGAACTTTAACTACTTGTCATCAGCCAAAGAAAGTGGCAGATAAAGTAAATAAATAAAATCCACAAACATCCAATGTATATTGTAGAAGTCATTGAGTTCAGGGGCTAATGAAACACCCTATGAATAAAACATAATGACATATAATACTGTATTTATATATCCAATAAGCATTAATGAAAATATGAAATTTCAGAATAAATTATTTTTAAAAAAAAAAAAGCCAGAAGCAAAAAACAAAAAATGAAATATTTTTTGTATGAGTGTTTTATTAGTAAGGAAAATTAATGTCAAACATAAGTGGTTAATAGAAAAAGGAACAAGAAGCGTTTAGACTGAGTATCATCTTTTAGTTACAAAATGATTGTTAAAAATTTTCATAGCACTTCAGTGCAACGGCAATATCTTAAACGTAGCTTTATTTTGATGGAGTAAAAATTTAGAAATGATTTCCTGTCATAACTAATGTAAATTTTGGCATGAAATTAACATTAAACTAAAACAACAGTTCCAATCAAAATTATAAGTTAATACTTACCATAAAGATAATAATAACCAAGGAAAAATGTAAAATTATTTCAGTTATATATACTGATATACATTTACAAATGTACTTATTCCCATTAACACTTCTTCGTAATTTATTTTTGGTATTCAATGAAAATTTAACATGAGATTTCTATGTATAAGTAATTGACCTATACAATGTTCACTAGAACCTAAATGAAACTTTGTCAATTTTTAAAAATAGAGCAAAAAATGTATAAAAATAAATTGTATGTACAGTGGACCCTCGGTTAGCGGCCGTAATCCATTCCAGGAGCTAGGCCTTTAACCGAATTAATATTCCCATAAGAATTAATGTAAATACAATTAATCCGTTCCAGACAAAAATATTCACAAAAAAAATAATTTTTTCAACAATTAAATCAGTATTACATACCTTTATTGAAGACTAATGCTGACTTCTGGAAGATAGGGAGGAGAAAATAGGGAGGAGTTAGTTTTTGGAAGGGAAATCCCCCTCCAAAAGGACTTCAGGTAACAAGTCCCTCTCTGGGGTTACCGCCCTTCTTTTTCTTTTAATGCCACTAGAACCAGCTTGAGAGTCACTAGAACCCTGTCGCACAAAATAACTGTCCAGAGTGATCTGTTTCTGGCGCCTCTAACATTTCCCTGAAGTAGAACAAGATTTTGTCACTAAACATGTTGCAGATATGGCTTGTTTCAGCTTGGTCAGGATGGTGTTTTTCAACAAATGTCTGCACCTTAGTCCACATAGAACAAATTTCCTTAATCTCTGCAGAAGGCACCTCCTTCTCTTCCTTTTCCTCCTCCTCCTTTTCTGAAGCAATTGCCTGAACTTTGGTCTGATGAAGTTCCAGTTCCAGCTCTTGCAGCTCTTCAGTGGTTAGCTCTACACTGTGGTCCTCCACCAACTCTTCCACATCCTCACCACTCACCTCCAACCCAAGGTTGTTCCCCAATGTCACAATATCTTCCACAACAGGCACAGGGTTGTCAGCCACAAATCCTTCAAAATCCCTCTTGTCAACACAATCCGGCCACAGTGGTCTCCAAACAGAGTTCAAAGTCCTGGTAGTCACTCCCTCCCAAGTCTTACCTATAAGGCCTATGCAGTTGTAGATACTGAAGTGATTCTTCCAGAACTCTCTAAGGGTCAATTCAGTGTCCGAGGTCATTTCAAAGCACTTCTGAAACAATGCTTTGGTGTACAGTTTCTTGAAGTTAGAAATGACCTGCTGGTCCATGGGCTGGAGAAGAGGAATGGTGTTAGGAGGCAAGAACTTCACTTTTATAAATTTGAAGTCCCTAGACATTTGGTCTTCCAAGTCTGGAGGATGTGCAGGAGCATTGTCAAGTACCAGGAGGCACTTGAGTCCCAAATTGTTATCCTGAATTTATTTTTTCACACTTGGGCCAAACACATCATCAACCCAATCTTTGAAAATTGACCTTGTGACCCACGCATTTTGATTTGATTTCCACATCACACACAATCTTTTCTTGTGGACATTGTGTTTCTCGAACACTCTGGGAGTTTCAGAGTGATACACGAGTAAAGGTTTCACTTTGAAATCCCCACTTGCATTGCTACACAACATGAGAGTTAGCCTGTCTTTCATAGGCTTGTGTCCTGGCAATGTCTTTTCCTCCTGCGTGATGTAGGTCCTGTTGGGCATTTTCTTCCAAAACAGGCCTGTTTTGTCACAGTTAAACACTTGTTGGGGTTTCAGATTTTCACTCTTTATGAAGTCCTGAAATTTTGCACAAACTTTTCAGCAGAATGTTTGTCTGAACTTGCAGCCTCACCATGCCTTACAACAGTGTGTATGCCACTACGCTTCTTAAATCTCTCAAACCAGCCTTTGCTGGCCCTAAATTCACTACCAGCAGCACTTGTTCCAGGAGTTTTCTTCACAAGATCTTCATGCAAATGCATTGCCTTCTCACAAAATAACAGACTCCACTACACTGTCTCCCACTATTTGTTTTTCTTTAATCCACAATAACAATAACTTTTCCATTTGTTCCATTATTGGTGACCTTTGTTTCATAAGCAACATCAGCTTCCTTGATTTGTTCTTTCTTTGACAGGATGGTTGTAATTGTTGATTTGTTTTTCCCAAACATCCTGGCAAGTTCCAGCACCCGCATACCACTCTCATATTTCTCAATCACTTCTCTCTTAAATTCCATTGTGTTTCTCACTCTCTTTGCCACAGGAACTTTACTAGGAACTTTCTTGGGAGCCATGGTTACTTATTTCGCAGTTGCACTGGCAAAAAAAATGGAAAACAAGCAAAATGTCTGGATGAATGAGCAGAAGCTTCCTTACGCACCGAGACACAGAGCCAAACTGAAGCGCAAGCGGCCCCAGCCGGCGGGTTGACGCGTCCCATACAGCCGCTAACCAAAATAACGGCCGCTAACCAGGAGCCGTAAAACCGGTCGCTAACCAAGCTGGCCGCTAAAAGGAACGGTCGCTAACCAAGGGTTCACTGTATATATTTTCAAAGGCTCTTGTTTCTTCCTTTGTATGAAATAACCATTAAGCCAAGTGTTAATTTACCAACCAATTTTGCTGAAAACTTCCATGTTATATTAGTGCTACTGGGTTATCTCAAGCAGAATATTTCATTCCAATCAGTGATTGTTTTGTATTACGGAATTAAATAATTTGCTTTTTTTCAAATATTTTCAAAATGGTTTATCATAAAAGACAAATTTTGGCAAAAAATTAACACAACTCCTAACAACTACACCCAAATACACTTATGAAGTGATATTTCCCATAGGAATATCATAATAGTAACGAAGAGATATTGATATTAAACTTCAGAAAGTTCTCACTAGTTGTACTCAAATTTCACATAAGCTTCACTTCGTAATTCTATGTAAAAGTAATTAACTTTTAGTAAATGAAAATCACCAAATAAATAATAATAAACAAACAGATAAAGGTGATATTCCTTGGCAAGGGTGTGTTACCATACACACCCTATTTGTTACACAATTGCAAACATTTTCCTTTCAAGATTTATGTATTTATGCATTCTCAGTGCTCTGTTGAATATTTTTTTTAATACTGGTTGTCTCCTGCTAAGGCAGGTAACCCGAAAAAGAAACACTTTCATCATTATTCACACTATCATTGTCTTGCCAGAGGTGCACAGATACAACAGTTCTGATGTCCCTTCAAACAGCAATTATCCTAAACCCCTCCTTTAGAGTGAAGGCACTGTACCCACCTCCAGGACTCAAGTCCAGCTAACCAGTTTTCCTGAATCCCCTCACAAAATGTTATGTTGTTCACACTCCAACAGCTCAGCAAGTCCCAAAAACCATGCCTGTTGTATGTCCAAGCCCCTTGCACACGAAACCTTTACCCCCTCCCTCCATCATTTCCTAGGACAACCCCTACCCCACCTTTCCTCCACTACAGATTTACACACCCTTCAAGTCATCCTATTTTGCTCCATGCTATCTAAATGGCCAAACCACCTCAACAACCCCTCCTCAGCTTTCTGGATAATACTTTTTGTAACTCCGCACCTCCTCCCAATCTCCAAACTACAAATTCTCTGCATAATATTTGCACCACACAATGCCCTCAGGCATGCCATCTCTACTGCCTCCAATCTCCTCCTCCTCCTCCTCACTGTAGTATTCACAACCCAAGTTTCGCACTGATATAAGAGTGTTGGTACCACTATAACGTTCTTTGCCTCCACAAATACCTCAATGCACCACCCATCTTTTTCCCTTCATCAATTCTATGGTTTACCATCTGCTGACACGTCCACTCCCAAATATCTGAACACATTCACTTCTTCCATACTGCTTCCCTCCAATGTGATATTCAATTTTTCATTACCTAACTCGTTTGACACCCTCATCATCTTACTCATCTAATGTTCACTTGCAACTTTCTTTATACACTCTCCCAGACTCGCAAAGGAAGGAAGTTGAAAGTGAGCATAGATAAGAGTAAGGTGGTGAGTGTATCAAACAAGTTAGGTAATGAAAAATTGGACATCACATTGGAGGGAGGGAATATGGAATATAATAACAAAAATAATTTTCTTTTAATAAGGCCAGGGCTATGAAATAAAAATAAATTCACACATTTTAAAAGAGAATTTATGAAAAAAAGGTGAAAGAAGTGATGTGAACAAGAATAAGGATAAATAAGGTGTCTTTTCAGCAAGATGGACATGGAAACAGAAAATTGTGTTCAGTGCATGGGCAAAGGTTCATGTTGGGTAGAGAGAAGAAATACAAGACTGTACCTGTATGGTCCAGTGGGATGGTGGTTACTGTAGATCCCAAAAGTATCCTCCTTCTTCATAGACAAAGATAAATAAACCATGTCTAATGCTTTGCAGTTAATGGTAAGTAAAGAAAACTGGAAGGTAGTGTATGCTGGAAACACATCTCTTGCAGATATCTGCACATTGTAATAAATGTTAATTAGAGATAATGTAATAAGCTTAAATGCAAAAATTAATAAGGATACATATTGAGGCAGGATAGATGGGCTTAATATTTTTTGATTCAACATGTATAATGTGTAATAACTACACCACAATATGTACTGTAAAAAAAAAAAAGCTTCTGTTGCCTTTTGTCTCTTAGTTTTATTCTTTCTAAATGTTTAACATATAATTTACAAATGTTTTAAATTTATCTTCAGAAGACCTCAACTGAATTGTCTGAAGGAGATTCAATCTAGCTGTCTGCTTAAGAAAGGGATTTTCAGAGGTAACAATCTAGCTGCCTGCTCAAGGAAGGGAAATTCCAAAGGTAATAATCTAACTGCCTGCTCAAGGAAGGGGATTTCCAGTGGAAACAATCTAACTGCCTGCTCATGGAAGGGGTTTTCCAGAGGTAACAATCTAGCTGCCTGCTCAAAAAGGAGATTTCCAGAGATAACAATCTAGCTGCCTACTCAAGAAAGGGTGCTTCCAAAGGTATCAATGCTCTAATTATGATAGAATATATAAATATAAAAAGTAGAATTTTCTGTCCAATTAATAAAATAAATTATGTATATTTGAAAAAGTTTCAAACATGTATTATTAGAGATATTGCCTTGGCTATTATATAAAAAGTATACACACACAACCCGCACATATAAAAGAGAGGAGCTACGACGACGTTTCGGTCCGACTTGGACCATTTACAAAGTCACATTAACACACAGAGACGGGGGAAGGGGTATTTATAGGCAGGCAGACAGGGGAGGGTACCAGAGAGTGGGGTACTAATGAAGTAAGTAGTGGAAGTGGTAGTAGTAGTAATAGTAGTGGAGACAGTCATGCGGGTTGTGTGTGTATTGTTCCAGTCACGGTATTGTGCTTTTTTTGTTATTTAAAAGTATACATTTGTCAAAGCAATTCGAGATGAATACTTGACAAAAGTCATCATAAAATATCAACAGAAACAAAACAAACAATGCAGACAAATGGACATAAAATTTATACAAAATATTTACAAAGTAATATCATACATAATATCATAGAAAATGTCCAGATACGCACAAATTTTCATAAACATTTCTGGTGGTTTTCAATATTTACCTTGTCTAGAAATATACATACCCTCTCAGTCAATTTTCTCTTCAGCTTCAGATATAGTCTTGCCTCTAAGCATTTTGATTGCCCCAAGAATCATCAATCTCAACCAATGGACTTGAGGTAGGAATACTATTAAGGAACCCACATTGCAATGCAGTGGAATTGTCCTTATCACATCCAAAACTCTCATGTTATACTGGGCACCATAGGCCATGTACATATAAGGAAATATCAGAATCCGACAGAGTGTAAATGATATTATCATAGCTAGTCCATTTGCCAAATACCATCTGCAATGCAGAAACAAATTATAAAACTATTAATTGTGTTATAAACATCAAAAGAAGAGTATATATCAATAACTAATAAGCATAGTTTCATAAGCTACAACATATCCCTTCTTCTTTCAACAACCCGACCATATCCCACCAAAGCAGGGTGGCCCAAAAAGAAAAACAAAAGCTTCTCTTTTTAACTTTAGTAATGTATACAGGAGAAAGAGTTACTAGGCCCTTGCTCCCGGCATTTTAGCCACCTCTTACAACACGCATGGCTTACGGAGGAAGAATTCTGTTCCACTTCCCATGGAGAACAATGTACAGTGGAACCCCAAGTTTCAGCCGTAATCCATTCCAGAAGCTAGGCCTAAAGTCAAAATGGCCTAAAGTTGAAGCAATATTTTCCATAAGAAATATGTAATGTAAATCCAATTAATCCATTCCACCTAAAAATATTCACAAAAAAATAAATTTTTAAAGAATAAATAGTATAGTTTTACATACAGAAAACAATGAGAAATAAATATAAAGCACTAATTTTAATGGATAAATGAACATTTAAATCAGTTTTACAAGAGGCAGGAGAGTTTGTTTGGAGAGAGGACAAGATACTTAAATACATATGACGCTAATATCAACTCTACGGCTTATTAATCTATCACAATTCATCTAATATGACATAATAAACAATATTAATAACATAGAAACATGACATATACGCCAGAATGAATAAAATATGTCATTACATATGTCATGAGTGGTGTTGTGTTGTTATTGTTGGGTGTATAAAGGCCACTGAGAGCATAAGCCTTAAATAGTGGTGGTGAAGGCAGCAGCAAGAGGCGGCAGTGTTGTCAGTAGCCCTATATACCTCCAACAACATTGGAGAAGTTAGTTTCGTGCTGTTCTTGCTTTAGTATCGTGTTTCTCACTTTCTTTACCAAAGGGCTGCCACTAGGAAGTTTCTTTGGGTCCATGGTTAATTGTGTAGCAGTCGCACTCAAACGACAAGCAAAAAACACAATGAATTATATTTTGAAATGTTTGGATGAGCGCGCAGGGTAATGTTCACTCAAGGATAAACAAAGCCAGACTGACTCACGACGCCTGCACGGGCAGGCACGCAGGCACGAGCAGTCAGACAGTTCTGGTATGTGGGCCGAAACACGGGGCACAGTGCAAAACTCTGAACAAAATTTAGCCGAAAAAAGCGTCTAAACTCGAAGCCGCCGATACTCATGGGGGCCGAAACTTGGGGTTCCCCTGTATCCCTCTAATCTTCTAATTGAACATTCAATCTAAAATGAAATTCTTATTTAATTCCAACCATAATAGGCCTGAACATCAAGGGTGTGATTAAAAATTGCTGGACTAGAATGGTCCATCTAAAATGGGTTACACCAATGGCTATATTAAACACTAAAAACTTTTTTTTATAATTTAGTTTTCCTATTTTAACCCTTTCAGCATCGGTCCCATTGTATCACAGCTTTGAAGCCAGTGTCAGTCCCGTAGTATGATGCCATGAGCTCAGTTCACTCAGATAAGCTGTAAGTGGTAAATTTGGGCCTAAGTATGCAGTAAGTGTGCACCATATAAAAAGAATCCTACAGCACACGGTACATGAGAGAAAAACTGCAACAGTGTTTTTGGTTTAAAACAGCAAATTTGCTGTGTATTTTCTTATGGTTTTTTGGTCTAATTTGATAGACTGGAAGATATATTACAGAAATAGAGATGATTTTTATATTAGTTTCAGGACTGAAACTAGCTTGAAATTGAGCTCAAAGTAGCAGAAGTCTTTGATTTTTGCCGATATTCCAGAGTACACAAATGACGCCACTTGTCCAATACACATCCAACTAGCCAGTCTAATACGCATTTAGGGATGCACTGACATTATTTATATAATTATTACAATAATGCAGTATTCTGCATAACAGTAAATCTTCTATTTTTTGTGTGAATAAAAATTCAAAATGAAAAACAAGTGTAATATAAGAGGGGCCTGTAGACATGACTAAGGAGTAGAGGAAATGTTTATTTAGTGCCAGGAATGTCTACAACGTTTATTTTGGACCCTATTTTCAAATTGTCAACTGTTGAATTTTGTGTGAAATTGGCCAAATTACCGATTTCTGATCACTTTATTGGGTAGTTGAAATAGGTAAATGGATGGTTTCTTGGACTCATTTGATAGAATAAAAGGAATACTAGTGAAATAGCTGTGAATTTGGTCAACTGGAGCAATGGAATTGGCAGAAAATAGAATGTAAAGTGGGCGAAATTGCTGATGCATAGATATCGCTAAGACCGCTAACTTGGTAAGATCATCATAATTCCATAAGTTTTCCATTAAATTTTGTACTTCTCGTTTCATTACCTTCAGAAAAAGATTCTTTATCATTTCATAAGATAAAATCATTTTTTTTTTTTAATTCTTTGACCCTGGGAGCAAGTTTGCAAACAGAGGTCATGACACTGAAAGGGTTAAGCCATCTGATGTAGTTATATTGCAATACATACAGTAAAAGTACAGTGGACCCCCGGATTACGTCATTTTTTCGTTCAAGAATGCTGTTCAAGTGCCATTACTAAACGAATTTATTCCCATAAGGAATAATGTAAATTAGATTAGTCCTTTTAGACCCCCAAAATTACACTTACAAAAGCACTTACAAAAATAAACTTACATAAAAGGGCGAGTTTGGAGACTATCGTAAACTGGAGGTCCACTGTATTAGAAAACCTAACTACTTTTTTAAATTTCACCAACTTTAGTCATCTCTTATGACTTAAGAATATAAAATACCTAATTTTATAATACATACCTGACTATCAAAGCTCTGTACTCTACTGTCTAGTTGAGGTATAACTAGCATGGCAACCTAGTTGATGTGCCTTTCACAGGGTCAAGTCTAGTTAACCACCAATACATCTGCCCAATGACTGAATGGGTGATCACATGATGATCAACGGATAGATTTCATTAGGAAAATTACTGGCTTCTGATCCCTGAAAAGGTACTGTACTGGATACTATAAATATTTGATTGTACTTATTTACAGTTACCTATTTGTAGCTACAAGAGCAGAGCTATTCTCATGGTGTCACATCTACAGTAATTTAGTCATCATACAATTTTTAAATTAAATTCTCCATGTATTCATGTGTTGTACATTGTAAACAAACACTTCAGTAAAGAGGGTTGACTGATGAACAGGGCATCTGCCTACAAAACACTAGTATCAAACATACCTCACAGTAACCTCCAGTACAGTCCGGGTCCTCCACATTACACAACATTATAATGCCTGCTTTTAGTCACTCACTATAGCGCTCTTTCTGTTAATCAGGTGAACCACTATACGTAATACTATTACAACTATATATGTAGTACTGTACTACCACTATGATAATAAATACACTATAATAATAATTATAATAATAATAAAAAAAGAAGATACTGAGTGATAGCATGAGAGTGATGGAGAGGGTTTGCCCTGACCCCTACCACAGTGTATTAAACAATACACAAAACTGCAAGAAATACAGTGGTACCTCGGTTAACGATGGTCCCCAAACTCGCCCTTTTATGTAAGTTTATTTTTTAAATGCTTTTGTAAGTGTGTTTTTGGGGGTCTAAAAGGACTAGTCTATTTTACATCATTCCTTATGGGGATAAATTCGTTTGGTAATGGCACTTGAACAGCATTCTGGAACGAAAAAATATCGTTAACCGAGGTACCACTGTATTCTCAAAATATACGCAATCTCACCAAAAACTTGATATTTTACAAGAGGCTGTTGGAGAATCAAGAAAAGAAGACAGAAAAATAAGAGAGAAGGGAGAGGAAAATAGGGGAAGATGGGAAAAGTGCAGGGAGAGAGGGAAGACATAGGGAGAAAGAAGCTGCCCAAAATGCTTTGCATACTATGGGCATTTCAACTAATTATATGTATTTATAATGAATATAATTGTGTTATAAACATCAGAACAAGAGTATATATCAATAACTAATAAGCATAGTTTCATAAGCTACAACATATCCCTTCTTCTTTCAACAAACCGGCCATATTCCACCAAAGCAGCTCACCTTGGTGGCTGAGTTGGGTGGCAGCTTAGTCTCGTCTAGCTGGTCTACTGTTCGTGGCTGTCTTGGTGGGTGTAATTACTTTAACCCCTTCTCCTGTATATATTACTAAATGTAAAAGGAGAAACTTTCATTTTTCCTTTTGGGCCACCCCTCTTCGGTGGGAAACGGCCGACATGTTGAAAGAAGAAGAAGAAGATAAAGAATGCCTAAAGAATTAAAAGATTAAAGAATTTGGAATAAAGAATTTTCTATTCAGATTATTTTGAGGAGTAAGGAAGAGTATGAGAATGATGGGAAAAAAGGAAAAGGATAAAGGAGGAAGAGGATAAACCCAATATAGTGTAAGTTGTTATAAATGACTGTTGGTGAATAGGATGTTGAAGAGGATGAAAGAGGAAGAAGTGGAGAAAGAACAGGAGGAAGATAAGAGAGAAGAGGAAGAAAATAAAAGAATAGGAGAATGGAAGAGAGAAGGAGGAGGATGAGAAAGACAAGGAAGAAGATATGAAAAGTAGAAAATGAGAGAGAAGGATGATGAAATTGGAGGATAAGAGAGGAGGAGAATGAAAGAAAAGGTGAGAGAGGATAAAGAGAGAAGATAAGAATGGAAGGAGGAGGAGGAGAATGAGAATAAGGAAGAGAAGGGAGGAAGGTTCAGTGGTAACAATGACTCGACAACAAAGATAAAGAAAACTTAAAATCAATTTGCAATGCAAGAATAACAATAGAGAAATGCTCTTGCCCAGCATGCATTATACACACAAGTAGTAGAGGTGTACCTACCGAGTCTCTTTCCGACCAGTCCTACTTAGAATGATTCGCAGGTTGGTAAAGGGGCCACTGAACTCCACACAGTAAAAACACCCAACAAAGAAGTCACCCACACCACTTCGATACACCATTACCTAGAATGTAATATTGTATTCAATAAGAAACAAGTCATCAATATGTATATACCTATTAAGGATATAATGTACTGGTACTTTAATGAAAGCTGGTAGAGACTAGCTGAAAGTTAGTACAGTGGTACCTAGGTTATGAGCTTAATTCGTTCCAGAAGGCTGTTCGAGTGCCGATACTGAACGAATTTGTTCCCATCAGGAATAATGTAAATTAGATTAATTCGTTTCAGACACCCAAAAATACACTTAAAAAAAAACCTTACAAAAATACTTACATAATTGTTCGAGTTGGGAGCTGCTCGTATGCCGAGGTACCACTGTACTGCATAAAAAGTAGCTCATTTAAGGTGTTCTAAGCTTTTCAAACAAAGAAAATTAAGTAAAATAACTTAGGATAATAAAACTACGTAAAATGACACCATATAAATTACAGTAGAGGAACTGGTTTATGAAAATACAAAAATGTATCCAGATTTTCAGCCTAAGACAACCCCGTTGAACTTTTAATGTCACATTCAAGTGTACATTCAGAAATTTTGTTTACATTCAAGATTATTCAAGCATGAATTTTTATATGTCGTCTAAAGTCTGAAAATCTGTATGAGTCTAGCATGAAATATAAACTCACACAGCTGAAAATGTATATTTTTTTAATTTTAAAATTTCCTTCTTTGATCCTTCAGTGCTTGAAGAAGCTACTGTTAGTGAACCTTATTCTTAGTAATGATATACATACGTATACAGTAGGGCCCCGCTTTACGGTGTTTCGCCTTACGGCATTCCGCTAATATGGCAATTTCAAATTATGACCAAAACTCGCTATACGGCAACCTGTCTTTCTAATACGGCGTGCCCCACCCGGTTTGTTTACATTCTCCGTGAGCCAGGGTTGGTTACCTACCTTCCAGCCAGTGTTGGTTACCTACCTTCCAGCCAGGGTTGGTTACCTACCTTCCAGCCAGGGTTGGTTACCTACCTTCCAGCCAGGGTTGGTTACCTACTTTCCTGTTCTGGAAACTTTCCAAAATTTCAAGTGTTTTAAAGTTATTGCATATTTTATATTTACTCTGATAATAATACGTACTTATGTGTACCTGTACCTAAATATTCTTACACACTGTGCTGGTGTTCAGGTACACATTAAATCACTAAGAGTGTCCCTCTAGTCTTAACGCCATAGTAATACTAATAGTACGTAATAATAATCACTCTTGGGTACATTAAATATCTTATTTTACTTTAATATAGAAATTTTCTTTAATCCATCTATTATATTTTCTTCAAAATTATACAAGAAACACGTTACATAGCATATAAACATGCTATGTTTATATTCTTTGGAGGTGTGGTAGCCGGGCGGAGGGAAAACATTACGTTTTCTCTGATCCAGCACCAGAGAAAATGTGTATGAATCTGTGTTTGGCCTAGTCACTCCCCTTAACACTCCGTTTTTTTTTATAATTCTCGGTATGAATTATTCATTACTTCTCCCTTCGTTTATGATGGCATCTAAAGGTAGTTGTTAGAAACGATTAAACTCATGAACAAGGTATGTGATGGTAATAATATGGCTCTGGGCTGCATTAAATATCGTATAGCTATGTATAGGTAGGTGTAGCCCAGGTGGGCTACAACTAGCGGCTACTTACACCTGACTTCCTACAAATAATTACTATACTCGCTTCTCATTCTACATTAAGACTACAAATATTTTAAGGTAAGTAATGAATGTACTGTGTATGTATTTTACTTTTCATTGTGTTATTTAATGCCTAGTTCTATTACTAACTTAATATAAGTTAGTGTAAACTTGTTGTCTGGCATTTATATGCATTTATAAGTAAAAAAAAATGGCTTTCTTCTTTCCAGCAGTAGCCTGGAACCTAACCTGCCATATAAGTGGGGCCCTACTGTATATCTTTAGCCTCACTCTAATTTATCTTACTTAGTTTAGTATACTGAAGTCCTTTTGTAAATTATATTTGCCTGCTTAAGATTGACTGGTTTCTGTATTGACTGCTATATTAAGC
>WNWK01025812.1:0-28129 GCA_009830355.1 Cherax destructor
AATTGCTTATATTATCAGAATATAGGTTGCAAATGTTGCAGTGTCTCAAATTTGATGCGTGGCCTGGTAAAGGGTTAATTAAGGGTTAAGGGACCCAGTTGGTTAGTGGATAAAATTAATTGGCCTGTTCAAAAGGCGCATATTGCTCCGGTGGAAATTACTGTGAACACGGCTCCAGTCCTCGGTCCCTCCTTAGCCATTGATATAACTAGATACTCATCCTTCCCAAAATTGATTAATGTCACGAAGTTGGTGTTTAACTTCATAAACAAGATGAATATCCCGTATGATTTTCCTCATCCCCTGAAATACTGGGTACAGAGAGTACAAGGAGAAATCTATGGAGAGGAGATTAAATTACTAAGGGATGGAAAAATTGGGAAGGGTTCAATAATAGGGAAATTGGGGCTGTACTTGGAGGATGATGTAATCAGGTGCAGAGGTAGATTGCAAAATGCTGAATTGGGTGAATATGCTAAACACCCTATCTTGCTGCCCAAGACTCATCATCTGACAACTTTAATTGTATTAAATGCCCATAAAAATGTGATGCATGGTGGAGTACAAGATACCTTAAATTACATTAGGGAAACTTTCTGGATTCCTCAGGGGCGACAGAGTGTGAAGCGAGTCATCAAGACATGTGTGGTGTGTCGTCATGTAGATGCCAGAACCTATATGTACCCAGGACCTCCACCATTGCCCAAGGAACGAGTGCAGTTAATAAAGCCATTTGATGTAACCGGTGTAGATTACAGTGGCCCCATCATTTTAACGGGTACTGCAGATGGTGTTCCTTTAAAGGTGTATGTGTGTTTATTCACTTGTACCGCTACAAGGGCAGTACACTTATAAGTGGCACAGGATTTGTCTGCAGAACAGTTCATACAGCTGTTTCGTAAATTTGCAGCTAGGAGATCCTGTCCGAGACTAATGATTTCAGATAATGCCACTAACTTTGTAGCGGGAGCGCAACATTTGAAGGAATTAAATGAGAGTAATGATGTACAGTCTCTGTTAAATCAGCGAGGGTGTGGCTGGAAGTTTATAGCTCCCAGGGCCCCTTGGCAAGGGGGATTGTATGAAAGACTAATAGGTACAGTGAAGAGGTGTCTGCGTAAAGTACTACACCGGAAACGAATTAACTTGGAGGAATTCCGGGCAGTATTAGTGGAGGCAGAGAATCGGATAAATAATCATCCTCTCTCGTACATAATTGATACTCCTGATGCAGAAGTACTGACTCCTCCTCACTTGATATGTGGGCGGAAACTAGAAGCTGCATCTATTTATAGAGATAATCCTCGGAAGTTGATGAGGATTATAATAATGTGACAGTGTTAAGTGATAAATTCAAGATGTTGAATAGAGTAATTAATCATTGGTCTACTGTGTGGCGCAAAGAGTATCTTCTTACACTATGTGAACACTTTTATGGTGTGTCAGAAGCGGCAAATCGACAAAATATTCAACCAGGTGACATTGTGTTAATTGATACTGAACAACCAAGAACGTTGTGGCCTCTGGGCAAAGTAGTAACATTGTACCCAGATGCTCAGGGTGTTGTCAGGAATGTCAAAGTGTTGTGTTGCGGCCAAGAGAGTTTACGTACCATTAATAAGTTAATCCCCTTAGAATTAAATGGAGTTCTATCAACTGTGAACGAAAACCTAAGGGAAAGTGACACGAGTGATGTCGAAGAAGATACAGACCAGGGGATACCAGAGACAGGAAGTGTGTTTCGCCTACCAGGAAGACAGCTGTTCAGTCCAGGGCGGGCTGGAAATTACTTTTGCAAGATGATGCGATTTGAATCGTCTAACAACGAACTCTCCCCGGGCCGCAGTGTGGAAAATATTGGTATTTTCCGAAAGTTGTAATTGATAAACTTTCTAATATGAATAGATATCTCTAATGTACTGCTGGTGGTTCCACGTTATGTAGATGTGAGATTAGAACCATCGTATTAGGCGGGGCAGGACGCGATTCAAGTAGGCTGGGCAGAGGGGGAGAGAGGGGACCAGTCAATGGAAAACCGGCCTACCCACCAGATATCAGGTGATGGCTGCTGGAATTTGGCGATTGCGACTGCCAGACCGGACTTAATTACTTCATTTCGTAATATGGAGTGATATCAAAGTGTGCGACGTGTATAAAGTGGGACAATCTGTCCAGGAGGCTCAGTAATAGGGTAGTAATTGGTGAAATATAGTGAATGTTGTCAGCGAGAGGGCGCCAGTGTAAGCCTAATTTGAACTGCAGTGGCACGACCATACGACGGGATACAGTCGTAAACCCGGATTCTGGGTGGTTTTCGTATTAGAATAGACTGAAATTCGCTCAGTGAATATTGTGAAATGGTGAATATAGTGAAACAGAGTTGTAAATAATCCGAGAGTGAATGTACCGAGCGGGTCTGGCGTGGGTATGCCATACCCTGACTGCCATATTTGATATGGAGAAGATGAACTAACTTTATCTCGACCCATCAACGTCGAAATTGAAAGAAGTTAACAATAAACAGTGGAAACTAGTGAGATATTAAATTGTCGTGTGAATTAAAGAGGATTTGGTGATGTTAATGTCACGAGAGAGAATGTGTGTAGTGATTCTCAACAACATTCTCCTAGCAACCACATGCTGACCTCCCGATTCTGTCCCGAGAATTGTAGAGGTGTCAAGAAGTCAATACGTACTTCTATATCGGGACCCCTACTCCACCATCATCGGCTTGCCGGGAGTATAATCGCTATCGATCAAGACCGCGGGAGAACACCAACAAACGAAGTGACTCCCTCACCTACAGCTAAGTACTCACTTTTTGTAGCACTCAGTGTCGGCCGATAGGATTGTTATAAACAGTAGATGTACCTTAGTTAGATCACCGATCTACAATGCACCGCTATGATGCTGTTAATGGGTGAATGATGGTCATGTTAACTTAATTGTGTGTTCTCTCTCTTTCCTTCTACTTGATCAGTCACATAGTAACCATACAGTCCACAAAAATTAATCATACCATACTTCCTATTATAATCCCTTCAAATTTATTTATACTGGTCCAGAGTGCAGTGGGGTTAGTGTGAAAACATCGAAGGTACCCCTCGGGTGCGACCAGGAGTGGGTAAAGTTTCTCGCATACCTCAAGGGAGTGACTGCGGTAAAATTATACTAGTCGATCATCTCCCCGGGAGATTGTTTGTTGCAAGTGGCGGTGACCCAGATAGACAATCTCCCACAATTCCCCACAACAAAAGTCTGATATAATCATAATTGCTTGGTAAAGGAAATACAAATTCAAAGCATTTTCTACTGTGTTTCTTTGCTCCAAGCTTCCTTTTACACTCAGGCTAACAGGCCATTGAACCTGAGGTTGTAATACACATCCACCTCAAAGCCACTAAACTTGGGGTCAACATCACTTTCCTCTTAAAAGGGGAGTGTTAATATGACATGACATCAGTGAATCCTTGGTGTTTGCCACGCTATTTGCTCTAGCTGGCGCTCAATTCAACTGGTGCTCCCACAAGGTACTAAGTGGACCCAGATTTTTTTAATACTGCACACACCGAAGGTTAAGACCCATTCTATGCTGACCAGGCATCTAAAGCCAATCGTGCCAAATTTGGAGGCAGGAAAAATAAAACGTAGATCTACGTTTGGAGCGCTAGCAGTAAAAACGTAGATATATGTTTGGACAGTTAACAGTTAAGGTAAATAATGAGTGTACTGTATGTGTATTTTATCTCTGGGCTGCTTTAAATATTGTATATTAAGTTTGGGATGGGGAGCCAGGGCTACCTACACCTGACTTCCTACAAATAAGTACAGGTCTCCCTCAACATTCACGTTTTCCACTTTCGCGGGCTTCACACATTCGCGAATTCCCAGCCACCAAATCATATTTAAGTTTCCCGCCACCCGAGCGTCCCTACTACCGTCCCTCCGACCCGGCAGCCAGCCCGCCCACCACTCACTCACTGAGTGTTTTGTTTGTTCATTATTTGTTATTAAACAACAGTATAACATGTATGTAGTACAATATATTGTAGGGAAATTATAAATAATAATAATTAATAATAATTAATTGCTGTGGAGTGCTCTAAATGTCAGCTACCAAATACTGATGACATTTAACCCTTAAACTGTCCACACATAGATATACGTTCACATGCGTACTGCTCCAAACGTAGATCTACGTTTTATTTTTCATTCCTTCAAATTTAGTGCGATAGGCCTGAGTCGCCTAGACATGAGAGAATGGATCTGCGCCCTCAGTGTGCGCAGTATTAAAAAAATCTGGGACCACTTAGTACCTTGTGGGAGCACCAGTTCAATTGAGTGCCAGCTAGAGCAAATACTGTGGCAAACACCAGGGATTCACTGATGTCATGTCGCATTAACACTCTCCTTATAAGAGGAAAGTAAAAATAGGTTAGATAAATACATGAGTAGCTGTGGGTGGGTGTGAGTTGGACCTGACTAGCTTGTGCTACTAGGTCTGATGCCAGGCTCCTTCCTTCAGAGGATGTGACCTGACTTGGTGGGTCATTGGTCTATCCTGGGGGGTGACATGGACCTGCCTTGCATGGGCCAGTAGGCCTGCTGCAGTGTTCCTTCTTTCTTATGTTCTTATGTATTCGGCAGGATAGCTGGCTTTGGCTGTCTCTCTATCTGTCTATAACTCTGTCTATATATCTATCTATATACAGTGGTACCTCGAGTTTCGATATTTTTTCGTTCGAGAATGCTGTTCAAGTGCCATTACCAAACGAATTTATCCCCATAAGGAATAATGTAAAATAGACTAGTCCTTTTACACCCCCAAAAATATACCTACAAAAGCATTTAAAAAAATAAACTTACATAAAAGGGCGATTTTGGGGACCATCGTAACTCGAGGTACCACTGTATGTCTGTCCGTCCGTCCTTCCTTCCTTCCCCCCCCCCTCTATATATATATATATACACACACACACACACACACACACACACACACTCTCTCTCTCTCTCTCTCTCTCTCTCTCGTACAGTTAATAACAAAAAAGGCACAGTACCCTCCCCTTGTCTGCCTGCCTATAAATACTCCTTCCACCTGTTGTGTGTGTTAGTGTGACTTTGTAAATGGTCCAAGTTGGGCCGAAACATCGTCATAAGCTCCTCTCCTTTTATATGTGCGGGTTGTGTGTGTATAATAATAATAATAATAATAATAATTTTTATTTGGACATGATACAAAGAATTACATTTGGTTATTGAGATTACATGAGGTGTACATGCCAAAAGCCCCTAGTATGCAGGGCATTTTGGGCAGACTTAAAATTAACTTAAAACTAGATTGTAAGAATTTTTGTAGATAGTATACAATGAGTAAAGGTGAGTATTTAAGCTATGACATTTGAACATAGTTTTGTACTTTTGTCTTCATTATAAAATTAATTAAATCAGATTAAACAAATTAAAGCAATAATAATAATAAAATAATAAAAAGTTAAAGTTGATAATTTATAAAATAAGTAAAGTTGCATATCTAAGTTTTAAAGTTTGAATATAAGTTGAACATATCAATTAATTGTAGCAATTTATTGCAGCAATGCAACTAATTGAGTGAGATAACAATTTAAAACAATTAATTGCATTGCAGTTAGTTTACGTGGTCATTATAATGTAAGTGTTGTGGGAATAATTAGCTAATAGTATTATTCATAACAGGTTTTACATTCATTCATTCGTTCATTCATACATTACATTGACTTTAAAGTCAGGTTTTACGTTAAGTGATTATTCTACTTTGCTGGGAATGGTTGATATGGAGCAATTATCTTTGGGTGAGAAGGTGGTTTTTTAGCATCGTTTTGAATTGGGGTACAGGTAGGGTTTCTTTGGCAATGACAGGTAATGAATTCCAAATTTTCGTGCCTTTTATGTGCATTGAGTTTTTACAGTGTTAGGTGGACACGGGGAACATCGAGGAGTGATCTGTGTCTAGTGTTATGGTCATGTGTCCTGTTAAAATTAGTAAGGAGAAGTTTGAGTGGTGGGTTAATATCTGCATAGAGTGTTCTATGTATGTAATAGGCACAGTAAAAAGTATGGATGTCTTGTATGGTATAAGTACAGTTATTATACATAGTGTAAATTACCTAGGATAACCCAAAAATTCCAGGCAAAGTGCTATACAATGCTTGTAGGTATAAGGTATAATAAGCATGACTGGCAAGTAATACGCATCGTCCCTTCTGCATCGTGTATAATACCTGTTGGCTTACGAGCCGCACTCTGAGACTGAGACAAGCAGACGGAAAGACACACACACAGGCAGACAGAAAGACAGATAAGCAGAGTTAGACAGAAATAAGCAGAGCTAGACAGACAGACAGATACAGGCAGACAGATACAGACAGATAGACAGACAGACAGATAGGCAGACAGATAGACATTGAAAAAGGGAGGGTTCCCTCCAGCACTGCTGACATTTATCAAATGTCACTGGGCTGTCAAGAGTTATCTGACACTTGTCAACACACCATTCTTCAAGGAGTTTCATATACTCCATTCACACAGGCAGACAGAAAAACAGATAAGCAGAGCTAGACAGACGCAGAGCTAGACAGACACAGACAGAGAGACAGACAGATACAGACAAACAGATTCAGACAGACAGATACAGACAGATAGATAGACAGATACAGACAGATAGATAGAGAGATACAGACAGATAGATAGACAGATACAGACAGACAGACAGACAGACAGACAGACAGATAGATAGATAGATGCAGAGTGAAAGAGCAAGGGTTCCCTGCACACATTCATTAATTAATTATCAGTAGTTATCTGGCAATTGTCATAACACCATTCTTCAAGGAGTTTCATATATACTCCTGGATGTCTAAAACATTGCTGGGACCTATAAATACTTCGTATATATTTATAGACAATAGTAAATGACCAAGGTAGGCGAAAATGTTCACCTGTTGGTGTGATTGTGACTATTTGAGTACTATTTCAGTACATAATATTAGTGTTAGAACAAAGATTGGCTATGAAATCACAGGAACTATTGTAAATTGTAATTATAAGAACATAAAAATTATATAAATTAAAATGAAAACTAGAAAAAAAAGTATATCGGCAATACTTCTGCAAGCGGCAGGACTTGATGTTGCCATCGGGTGAGCATCCAGCACCAAATTGGCGGGCTTATATCTCGGTAAGTACTGGCCCTAATTTTTTTTTTTTAGCCTATCCTGTTTATAAAAATGAGCTCTTCATTTAAAAAAAAAAAATGTTTTTTTTTTTCAAAATATTCAGAGCAGTACGCAGGTGAACGTATATCTAAGTGTGGACAGTTTAAGGGTTAAAATGCTCCAGATCAATTATTATAAATTATTATTCTAAAAATAATAAATGCTATTTTTGCATTTGTTCTTATGACAAGAGTAATTTAGGCATGTTTACCCTGATGTAAACAACTCTCATGCGTGGCAGCCTGCCTGCTTCTCTTGCCCTACTCATATAATATGGCATATATATTATTCATTTCAGCATCTTTATTACAGTTCTAGGGTATTTATAGTGTTTCTGATAGAAATTTGGAATAAATGTAATAGATAGATAACCTTTATTACTAATATTAGTGTAATTACACAACATTTTATTAGCGCTAAGGCTAACATCCACCACCTATGACGACTCACCAGACACTGCTCGCCTCTCCCTTCCTCCAATAGCTCCTCCCACTTCGTAACGATGTTAGATGGTGAATTTAATGTATTTTTCTGTAAGCTTGACTCGTTGTATGTGTATTTTACTTTTTTATTGTTTTCTGTAATATACGAGTTATGCAAATTAAAATAAAGTTATCAAGTTGGAGTTACAGTTTTTTTTCTAATGTATACATATTTAATTCAAAATTTGGCATCTTTACAAAGTGGGTGGAGCTACAGCAGAGGGAGAAGAAGCAGTGTGTCAGTAACTTGATTCCCCATGACACTTCACAACACTATAAAATACGTATTGTATAATTATACAGTGGTCCCTCAACTAACGAAATTAATCTGTTCCAGGAGCTATTTCTCAACATGAAACTTTTGTAATTCGAAACCTTATTTCCCATAATAAATAATGTAAATGCAATTAATCCGTCCCATCAAAAAATATTCACCAAAAATATAATATAAATAACATTTACTTACCTTTATTGAAGAGAGTTGCAGGCATCTGGAAGATAGGGAGGATGACAGGGGCAGGGTGTTAGTGGTTGGAAGGGGAATCCCCCTCCAAAAGGACTTCAGGTAACAAGTCCTTACCTGGGGTTACTTCCCTTCTTTGTCTTTTAATCCCACTAGGACCAGCTTGAGAGTCACTGGATCCCTGCCTGGTGAAATAACTGTCCACAGTCCTCTGTTTCTGGCGACTCTTGAATACTTTCCTGAAGTGCAACATGGTTCTGTTACTGAACTGGTTGCATAGATGGCTCATTTCAGCTTGCTCATGGTGGTGTTTTTCAACAAAATTTTGCACATCGTTCCACTTGGAACAAATTTCCTTAAGCACTGAAGAAGGCACCTCCTTCTCTCTCTCTCCCTCCTCCTGTGAAGCAATAACCTCAGCTCTGGTCTGATGCTGTTCCAGTTCTAGCTCTTGCAGTTCTTCAGTTGTTAGCTCTACCCTGTGCTCCTCCACCAACTCTTCCACATCCTCACCACACACCTCCAACCCTAGGCTGTTCCCCAATACCACAATATCTTCCACAACAGGCACAGGGTCGTCAGGGTCAGCCTCAAATCCTTCAAAATCCCTCTTTTCAACACAATCCGGCCACAGTGGTCTCCAAGCAGAGTTCAAAGTCCTGGAAGTCACTCCCTCCCAAGCCTTACCTATAAGGCCTATGCAATGCACGATATTGAAGTGATATTTCCAGAACTCTCTTAGGGTCAACTGAGTGTCCGAGGTCATTTGAAAGCACTTTTCAAACACTGCTTTGGTGTACAGTTTTTTAAATTTACAAATCACCTGCTGGTCCATGGGCTGGATGAGAGGAGTGGTGTTAAGAGGCAAGAACTTCACTCTGATGAAATTGAACTTGTCAGACAACAACTTTTCCAAGTTGTGAGGATGAGCAGGAACATTGTCCAGTACCAGGAGGCACTTGAGTGGCATTTCTTTTCCAAGAGGTATTTCTTCACACTAGGGCCAAACACTCCAGTCAATCATTCCATGAAAAAGTCCTTAGTGACCCATGCATTAGTGTTAGCCTTCCAATGCACACACAAATTATTCCTGTTAACATTGTGTTTCTTGAAGGCTCTGGGATTTTCTGAGTGATACACCAGTAAAGGCTTCACATTAAAATCACCACTGGCATTGGCACACATCATAAGAGTTAGCCTGTCTTTCATAGGCTTGTGTCCTGGCAGTGCCTTTTCCTCCTGAGTAATGAAGGTCCTGTTGGGCAGTTTCTTCCAAAACAGGCCTGTTTCATCACAATTAAACACTTGTTGGGGGAGTAATTCTTCAGCCTCTATGAACCCCTTAAAATCACTCGAAAAATTTTCAGCTGCACGTTTGTCTGAGCTGGCTGCCTCACCATGTCTCATAACACTGTGTATGCCACTACGTTTCTTAAACCTTTCAAACCAGCCTCTGCTGGCTTTAAAATCACTCTCTTCACCACTGGTTCCAGGAATTGTCTTGACAAGATCTGCGTGCAACTTCCTTGCCTTTTCACAAATTATCGCTGTGGAAATACTATCACCTGCTATCTGTTTATTGTTTATCCACACCATCAACAACTTCTCAACCTCATCCACTGTTTTCGATCTTTTTTTCGTTAACATGTCAACCCCTTTTGTAACATTAGCTTCCTTGATCTCATTTCTCTTTGCCAGGATAGTGCCGATAGTAGATGCACTTTTCTTGTACATCCTGGCAAGCTCACTCAGACGTACGCCACTCTCACATTTTTCAACAATCTCTTTCTTCAGTTCGATGGTGTTCCTCACTCTCTTTACCACAGAGATGCCACTAGGAAGCTTCTTTGGACCCAAGGTGACTTATTTCACAGTGACAATCACTTAACCACCAATAAACACAACAAATTTATTGTGAATATTTGAAAGAGCACGCTGGGTAATGTTCTGTCAATGGTTAACAATGCTTGACTGGCGTCCTGCGCAGGGCACGCACGGAGCAGGTGGACAGGTCTAATACGTTTCGCTACACGAGTCCATTTTCGCTACACGAAAGCGAAAAAAGCTTTCGTTACACGATTTTTTCGTTATATACACCTTTCGTTAGTCACGGGTCCACTGTACTATTACAGGCCTCCATCCACAGCCAGCTCATGTCAAAATAACATGTATATAGAACATTATTTTACGATGTTTTCATGTGTTTTATGATTGTTCATGGATCAATAGGTTAAGGAAGCAGCATTGTATTATATTTCCCTACAATATATTGGGGCACCAAACATTCACGATTTTTCAACATTCGCGAGGCTCTTGATCCCCTAACCCTCGCGAATGTTGAGGGAGACCTGTACTACTTACCTCTCGCCCTACATTAAGACTATAAATATTTTAATTTAAGTATTGAATATACTGTGTATGTATTTTACTTTTTATTGTTTTTTTTTAGTGCCTAGATCTATTACTAACCTAATATAAATTAGTGTAAACTTGTTGTATGGCATTTATATGTTGAAAAAATGGCGCTCTGCTTTCCGGCAGTAGCCTGGAACCTAACCTGCCATATAAGTGGGGTCCACTGTACAGTGGAACCTCTATTTACAAATTTAATCCGTTACGTAACCTTGCTCACATCTCTATTTGCTCGTTTGTCTAGTGAATTTTCCCTATTTAAATTAATTGAAATGGAATTAATCCGTTCCAGCTCTCAGGAGGCACGACTAGATACTTCAATATTTCGCTAATATCATCTATACGACTTATTTATCTTTCATCTAATATGACATAATAAACAATATAAATAACATAGAAACCTGATATATACGTACTCTAGAAAGAATAAAATACAGTGGACCCTCTGTTAGCGGCCATTCCTGTTAGCGGCTGGTTTTACGGCTCCCGGTTAGCGGCCGTATGGGACGCGTCCATCCGCCAGCTGGGTCCGCTTGCGCTTCAGTTTGCCTGTGTCTCTCGGTGCATGAGGAAGCGTCTGCTCATTCATCCAAATATTTCGCTTGTTTTCCATTGTTTTTTGTCAGTGCAACTGCGAAATAAGTAACCATGGCTCCAAAGAAAGTTCCTAGTAAAGTTCCTGTGGTAAAGAGAGTTCGAAACACCATGGAATTTAAGAGAGAGGTGATTGAGAAATATGAGAATGGTATGCGGGTGCTGGATCTTGCCAGGATGTTTGGGAAAAACAAATAAACAATTACAACCATCCTGGCAAAGAAAGAACAAATCAAGGATGCTGATGTTGCCAAAGGAGTAGCTTTTGTAATGAAACAAAGGTCACCAATAATGGAACAAATGGAAAAGTTATTGTTATTGTGGATTAAGGAAAAAGAAATAGTGGGAGACAGTGTAGTGGAGTCTGTTATTTGTGAGAAGGCAAGCCATTTGCATAAAGATCTTGTGAAGAAAACTCCTGGAACAAGTGCTGCTGGTAGTGAATTTAGGGCCAGCAAAGGCTGGTTTGAGAGATTTAAGATGTAAGGCATGATGAGGCTGCAAGTTCAGACAAACATGCTGCTGAAAAGTTTGTGCAGGGATTTCAGGACTACATAAAGAGTGAAAATCTGAAACCCCAACAAGTGCTTAATTAAGACGAAACAGGCCTCTTTTGGAAGAAAATGCCAAGGAGGACCTACATCACGCAGGAAGAAAAGGCAATGCCAGGTCACAAGCCTATGAAAGACAGGCTAACTCTTATGTTGTATGGTAACGCTAGTGGGGATTTCAAAGTGAAGCCTTTATTGGTGTATCACTCTGACACTCCCAGTGTGTTCAAGAAATACAGTGTTGACAAGAGTAAATTGTGTGTGTTTTGGAAGTCTAACCCTAAGGCATGGGTCACTAGGGAAATTTTCCTGGAATGGTTTAATCAAGTGTTTTGCCCCAGTGTGAAGAAATATCTATTGGACAATAAATTGGGGCTCAAGTGCCTCCTGGTAATGGACAATGCTCCTGCTCATCCTCAAGACTTGGAAGACCAAATGTCTAAGGATTTCAAATTTGTAACAGTGAAGTTCTTGCCTCCTAACACCATTCCTCTCATCCAGCCCATGGACCAGCAGGTTATTGCAAACTTCAAAAAACTGTACACCAAAGCAATGTTTCAAAGGTGCTTTGATGTGACCAATGACTCTGAATTGACCCTAAAAGAGTTCTGGAAGGATCACTTCAATATCCTCCATTGCATAGGCCTTATAGATAAAGCTTGGCAGGGAGTGACTTCCAGGACGATGAACTCTGCTTGGAGAAAGTTGTGGCCAGATTCTGTCCAAGAGAGGGATTTTGAAGGGTTTGGGCTGACCCTGAGGAGCCTATGGAAGTTGTGGAAAGTATTTTGGCATTAAGGAATTGCATGGGGTTGGATGTGAGTAGCCAGGATGTGGAGGACCACAATGAAGATCTAACCACTGAAGAGCTGCAAGAGCTTGAGCTGCAACACCATAAAAGCAGATCTCAGGAAATTGCTTCAATGAAGGAGGAAGAGAGATGTAAGGTGCCTTCTTCAGAGATTAAGGAGATTTGTGCAATGTGGAGTAGGGTGCATTCATTTGTGGAGGAACATCACCCTGACAAAGATGTTGCAATCCGTCTCATCAACATGTGCAATGACAATCTCTTTTCCCATTTTAGGGACATTTTAAAGAGATGCCAGACACAGAGTTCTCTGGACAAATATTTAGTGCAACAGGTGTGCAGTGACTCACAAGCTGGTCCTAGTGGGATTAAAAGACGAAGAAGGGAAGTGACCCCAGATGAGGACTTGGGACCTGGAGTCCTTATGGAGGGGTATTCCCCTTCCAAAAATTAGGGTCTCTTCCCTCTTCCTGCCTCCCTCTCTTCCATCCAGCAACATCAGTCTTCAATAAAGGTAAGTATCACATTGAGTTCATTCATTTGTGCATGTAAATCTATCTTTAAGGCCCACCAAATTTTTTTTTTCAAACTTCTGGGTTTCTGGAACGGATTAATTGAATTTCCATTATTTCTTATTGGGAAAATGGTTTCAGTTTTTGCGTGTTTCCATTTTAGTCGATCCCTCAGGAACGGATTAAGCACGGAAACGGAGGGTTGACTGTACGTTATTTATGTTATATGCACATAATATTATTCTGGAATATGATAGTTAGATAACCTTTATTGATAGTAATAGTATAATTATACAGTGGTCCCTCGTGTTTCGGCGATTCCGAATATCGGTGATTTCGAGTTTCGAGGGCTTTTTTCGGTCAATGTTTCCCTCGTCTATCGGTCCGTACCAGACCTGTCCGCCTGCCCGCGCTTGCGCGCCTCGCAGGACGCCAGTCTAGCGCTGTTTACCATTGAGAGAACATTACCCAGCGTGCTCTTTCAAACATTTCACAATAAATTTATTCTGTTTATTGCTGGTTTAATGATTGCCACTGTGAAATAAGTCACCATGGGTCCAAAGAAGCTTCCTAGTGGCACCACAGTGGTAGCAGGTATGCAGGGAGTGTAGCATTCATGCAGGGAGTGTAGCAGGCATGCAGGGAGTGTAGCAGGCATGCAGGGAGTGTAGCAGATATGCAGAGTGTAGCATTCATGCAGGGAGTGTAGCATTCATGCAGGGAGTGTAGCATTCATGCAGGGAGTGTAGCATTCATGCAGGGAGTGTAGCATTCATGCAGGGAGTGTAGTAGGTATGCAGGGAGTGTAGCAGGCATGCAGGGAGTGTAGCATTCATGCAGGGAGTGTAGCAGGCATGCAGGGAGTGTAGCAGGCATGCAGGGAGTGTAGCAGGCATGCAGGGAGTGTAGCAGGCATGCAGGGAGTGTAGCAGGCATGCAGGGAGTGTAGCAGGCGTGCAGGGAGTGTAGCAGGCATGCAGGGAGTGTAGCAGGAAGACAGGGAGTGGGGATTCCCCTTCCAAACACTAAGCCCTCCCTCACCCTCCTCCCTATCTTCCAGATGCCAGCAACTCTCTTCAATAAAGGTAAGTAAATGTTATTTTAAATGTTAAAATTATAAATTTATTACTTTATATTTGTTTTGTGTTTGTAAAACTATAGCATTTATTCTTTAACCCTTAAACTGTCCACACGTAGATACGTATACGTTCACCTGCGTACTGCACCGAATATTTTGAAAAAAAAAAAAATCTTTTTTTTTTTTTAAAAAAATGAAGAGTGCATTTTTATAAACAGGATATGCTAAAAAAAAAAAGTTTAGGGCCAGTACTTACCGAGATATAAGCCCGCCAATTTGGTGCTGGATGCTCACCTGACGGCAACATCAAGTCCTGCCGCTTGCAGAAGTAGTGCTGATATACTTTTTTTTCTAGTTTTCATTTTAATTTATATAATTTTTATGTTCTGATAATTACAATTTACAATAGTTCATGTGATTTAATAGCCAATCTTTGTTCTAACACTAATATTATGTACTGAAATAGTACTCAAATAGTCACAATCACACCAACAGGTGAACATTTTTGCCTACCTTGGTCATTTACTATTGTCTATAAATATATACAAAGTATTTATAGGTCCCAGCAATGTTTTAGACATCCAGAAGTATATATGAAACTCCTTGAAGAATGGTGTTATGACAATTGCCAGATAACTACTGATAAGGCAGTGACATTGATGAATGAATGTGTGCAGGGAACCCTCGCTCTTTCACTCTGTATCTATCTATCTGTCTATCTATCTGTGTCTGTCTGTCTGTCTATCTATATGTCTATCTATCTGTCTGTCTATCTGTCTGTCTGTCTGTCTGTCTGAATCTGTCTGTCTGAATCTGTTTGTCTGTATCTGTCTGTATCTCTGTCTGTGTCTGTCTAGCTCTGCTTATCTGTCTTTCTGTCTGCCTGTGTGAATGGAGTATATGAAACTCCTTGAAGAATGGTGTGTTGACAAGTGTCAGATAACTCTTGACAGCCCAGTGACATTTGATAAATGTCAGCAGTGCTGGAGGGAACCCTCCCTTTTTCAATGTCTGTCTGTCTGCCTGTCTGTCTATCTGTCTGTCTCTGTCTATCTGTCTGTCTATGTCTGTATCTGTCTGTCTGCCTGTATCTGTCTGTCTGTTTGTCAAGCTCTGCATATTTCTGTCTAACTCTACTTATCTGTCTTTCTGTCTGCCTGCCTGTGTGTGTCTTTCCGTCTGCTTGTCTCAGTCTCAGAGTGCGGCTCGTAAGCCAACAGGTATTATACACGATGCAGAAGTGACGATGCGTATTACTTGCCAGTCATGCTTATTATGCCTTATTTCTACAAGCATTGTATAGCACTTTGCCTGGAATTTTTGGGTTATCCTAGGTAATTTACACTATGTATAATAACTGTACTTATGTGTACATGTGTGAGAGAGAGAGATATAGGACATATAGATATAAACAGAGTTATAGACAGATAGAGAGAGAGTCAAAGGCAGCCAGCCTGCCGAATACATAAGAACATAAGAAAGAAGGAACACTGCAGCAGGCCTACCGGCCCATGCAAGGCAGGTCCATGTCACCCCCCAGCTTAGACCAATGACCCACCTAGTCAGGTCACATCCTCTGAAGGAAGGAGCATGGCATCAGACCTAGTAGCACAAGCTAGTCAGGTCAAACTCACACCCACCCACAGCCACTCATGTATTTATCTAACTTATTTTTACTTTCCTCTTATAAGGAGAGTGTTAATGCGACATGACATCAGTGAATCCCTGGTGTTTGCCACAGTATTTGCTCTAGCTGGCACTCAATTGAACTGGTGCTCCCACAAGGTACTAAGTGGTCCCAGATTTTTTTAATACTGCGCACACTGAGGGCGCAGATCCATTCTCTCATGTCTAGGCGACTCAGGCCTATCGCACTAAATTTGAAGGAATGAAAAATTAAACGTAGAACTACGTTCGGGGCAGTACGCACGTGAACGTATATCTACGTGTGGACAGTTTAAGGGTTAAAAAAAATGATTTTTTTGTGAATATTTTTGGGTGGAACGGATTAATTGTATTTACATTATTTCTTATGGGAAATAAGGTTTTGACTTTCGAGCAATTCGTGTTGAGGTCTAGCTCCTGGAACGGATTATGACCGAAACACGAGGGACCACTGTACAATATTTTATAGTGTCGTGAGGTCATACCTCCACACGCCATGGTGAACCATTAGTTACTGAGACGCACTCTCCCTCTCTCAGTCTCTCTAAAGCTCTGCCCAGTGGGCGGAGCTTTACGAAGATAGGGAGAAGGCGCGAGCAGTCTCAGTAACTCTTAGTTCACCATGGCGTGTGGAGGTATGAGCTCACAACACTATAAAATATTGTATAATTATACTATTACTATCAATAAAGGTTATCTATCATATTTATTCCAGAATATTATTAGGTACTATAACATAAATAACGTAGAAGCATGATAAAGACGCCCATATTAATAAAAACTGACATTAAATAGAGTGGTATTGAAGGGTGGGTGCCCGGCACCCACCCTTCAACACAGGTTTGGTAGCTGACGTTTAAACCATTCCAGAGCGATTGTTATTATTATTATTATTATTATTATTATTATTATTAATTATTATTATTTATTACCAGTTGGAATTTTTATTCACACAAAAAATAGAAGATTTACTGTTATGCAGACTACTACATTATTGCAATAATTACAGTGGTCCCTCGACTAATGAACTTAATCCATTCCAGGAGCTAGTTCTTAACACGAAAAGTTCGTAATTCGAAACCTTATTTCCCATAAGAAATAATGTAAATACAATTACAGTGGACCCCCGAGTAACGAAAAAATTCCATTCCAGAAGCCTGCTCATGTGCCATTACCGAACGAATTTACTCCCTTAAGGAATAATGTCATGTAGGTTAGTCTATTTCAGACCCCAAAAAATACACTTCCACAAGCACTTACAATATTATACTTACATAATTGTACGATTTCCGGGGTGTTCATTACTCGGGGGTCCACTGTAATCCGTTTCCACCCTAAAATTTTCACCAAAAATTCATTTTTTTAAAGAATAAATACTATAGTTTTACATACAGAAAACAATGAGAAATAAATATAAAGCACTAATTATAATGGACAAATGAACAGTTAAATAAGTTTTACCTTTATTGAAGACTTGTTGGCGTATGAGAGAATTTGTTTGGAGAGATGACAAAATAGTTCTTCAATATGACAATAATATCAACTCTACAGCTTATTTATCTAGCACAATTCATCTAATATAACATAATAAACAATATTAATAACATAGAAACATGATATAAACTCTTGAATGAATAAAACATGTCATTACAAATCTGGAAGGACTGGTGGAGTGTGTGTTGGTGTTATTGTTGGGTATAAGGACTGGTGGAGTGTGTTGGTGTTGTTGTTGGGTATAAGGAGATGGTGGCAGAGTACGGCGCTCTTTTCAGTGTCCCTATAATCTCAAACAACATTGTAGAAGTTAAGTTTTGTGTCGTCATTTTCTATCGATTAATCGCTTAACTTACTTAAGTAAGTTTATTCAGGTATACACAAATCCAGTTATACATAGATTATCATACATAGCAGCATATGTGTAGAAAACCTAGGATAACCCAAAAAAGTCAAGACAGAGTGACTTATTTCCATTGCTACACTTTATCACTGGCTGGTGCTATAGCCTTTATCAACTTGTGAAGCTTCTTTGGACCCATGGTGACTTATTTCAGTGACAATCACTGAACCAGCAATAAACACAACAAAAGTATTGTGAATGTTTGAAAGAGCACACTGGGTAATGTTCTCTCAAGTGTAAACAACGCTTGACTGGCGTCCTGTCCACCTCACCGCAGGCGGACAGGTCTGGTACGGTTCGCTACACGAGTAAATGTTCGCTACGTGAGTAAATGTTCACTACATGAGAAAAATATTTTGCGAAAAAAGCTTTTGTTACACGATTTGTTCGCTATATGGAGCGTTCGTTAGTCAGGGTTCCACTGTATATAAATAATGTCAACCCATTCATGACTGCTTATGAGACTGGCCAGGTGGACACATATTGGACCATTTGTTTACTCTTGAACATCGCCAAAGAATCGAACATTTCCGCTACTTTGAGCTCAATTTCAAGGTACTTTTCATTGTGAAAGCAATCAAAATCATATCTATTTCTGTAATATATCTTCCATTCTATCAAATGAGACTATAAAAAACGAGAATACAACCATAAGAAACATGAAAATATACCACTAAGGGGCGCTGATGGCTGAGAAGTGAACTCAGTTATTTATGGTCCGATTTCTTTCAATTTTGGTGTATGTTAAGAAGCATCTTTCCATCATACATTGCCCAAGTTTCAATAAGATAGTCCAACAAACAACTGAGATCCAATTCTCTAGATCAAGAGCAAGAGCCCCTCACCAGCGTCAAGGAACCTCCCTTGAGGCCCGCTCGCATCTGGAAACAAAAAATCGACCGAGCGACTGCTCGTATCTGGAAAAACTCGCACATGGAGGCACTCATAACTGGAGATTCCACTGTATATGTACACTCATTGTATTCAACACAATAACCGCACTAATTTGTTCATCATTATATTGCTTACAAAAAACATGAAAAAATGTTGTATATTAGTAATATTCTATTATATATTAACATATGTGCAGTCACTGGACATGTTCCTAAAACTGCTACAGTCTGTGAAAGTCTTTGAAAGAAGGTGTCATGCACAGTGGTGTCTTACTCATCCGTGGACAGTATGATTTCATATTATGCTTATGGACATGAGGCATAAGCATTATTGTTACAAAAAACAAATACATTTCAGCCACAGTCGTCTCCTTCCACTAGTGGATGATGAAGTGCTTTGTCCTAGAACTGCTGAGTCAGCGGCTTGGGTCCCAGACTCACTCTCAGTCTGGGCTGGTGCCTCATGCTGCACACATGCATGCTGCATGCTCATGGCACCATATAGTACAGATACAGGGACCCCAATGGAAAAAACTCACACTGACTTTTTTAGGTTAACCTAGGATCTTTACACATATGCTGCTATGTTTACCTGGAGTTTACCTGGAGAGAATTCCAGGGGTCAATGCCCCCACGGCCCGGTCTGTGACCAGGCCTCAATAAGAGAGCAGGCAGACCGTCACCATAAAAGATGTTTACATCAGGGTAAACATGCCTAAATCACTCTTGTTATAAGAACAAATGCAAAAATAGCATTTATTATTTTTAGAATTATAATAATTGATCTGGAACACTTTAAATGTCATCAGTATTTGGTAGCTGACCTTTAGAGCACTCCACAGCAATTATGTATGAGGCACCAATATGAAAAACAATATAGAAGGGGTCTAATAACCAGAGAACAATCCAAACGCTACTCATCAATCCTTACTAGCCTGATAAGAAGGTCCAAAAAATTGTATTATGAGAACAGACTCCAGACCGTAAAAGGTGATATGAAAAAGACCTGGAAAACCCTATCTACAATTCTAGGAAATAAAAAGATATCCACGAACAATACCATCAAATTATCAAAAACAGACGAACCCCTACTCTCACCAATTGAGACAGCAAACAGACTTAATGTTTTCTTCTCCACCATAGGAAAGAATCTAGCGAGTAGGATCCCAAGCTCGAACACTCGTCCAACAGACTACCTCACCAACACCTACCCAGATACACTATTCCTAGCTCCTACCAACTCAATTGAAGTCTCACACATAATCAACACCCTTAAAAACAAAGCAGGAGACATAAACAGCTTACCACCCTTTATGTACAAAAAGCTACACATGTACTGTCACCAATTATAGCAGCATTATTCAATAAATCCATTGAATCTTCAACCTTCCCATCAATTCTCAAAATAGCTAGGGTCACCCCGATCCACAAAGGAGGTGACCAAACTGACTTGAACAATTACAGACCAATCTCAAATTTACCACTGCTTTCTAAAATCTTCGAAAAATTAATTCATAAACAGATCTATTCCTACCTCGTCTCACACAATGTACTAAACCCTGTCAATTTAGATTCAGGACCAACAAGAGCACAAACGATGCTATAACACACATGTTAGAGTTAATATACACCGCACTTGAGAAGAAAGAGGTTCCGCTGGGAATCTTCATAGACCTACGCAAAGCATTTGATACAGTCGACCATGATTTATTGCTCACAAAACTAGCGCACTATGGTATTAGGGGGCACCCCTCAACTACCTAAAGTCGTACCTTAGCAACAGAAGTCAGTACGTGAACACAAATGGAGAGAACTCTTCCACACAACAAATTACAGTCGGTGTCCCTCAAGGTAGTGTCCTGGGGCCACTCCTATTCCTCATTTACATAAATGACCTACCGAATGCATCACAACTACTCAAACCCATTTTGTTTGCAGATGACACAACATATGTCTTCTCTCACCCAAATCCAGTCGTACTAGCCAACACAGTTAATGCCGAATTACAGAAAATATCAACATGGATGATGACAAATAAGCTTACTCTCAATACGGACAAGACCTACTACATTCAGTTTGGAAACAAAGCTACAAATGTTCCACTTAACATAACGCTAAATGGTTCACCCATCACAAGGCTCACAGAGGGAAAATTCTAGGAATCCACCTTGACAGTAGTCTTAAATTCCAAACACACATACAACAAATTTCCAAGAAAATCTCAAGGACAGTAGGTATATTATCTAAGATACGCTATTATGTGCCTCAACCAGCTCTCATTGCACTATATCATTCTCTTATCTACCCTTATCTCACCTATGGAATCTGTGCATGGGGCTCAACAACATTAAATCACCTTAGACCACTCATAACCCAGCAAAAGGCTGCAGTCAGGATGATAACAAATTCCCACTCTAGACAGCATACTCCACCTATATTCAGAACCTTAAAACTACTCACCATAAAAAATATTCATACCTATTCATGTGCCTTCTACATACATAAAACTCTACATGCTAATATTAACCCTGCGCTCAGAATTCTCCTCAACAACTTTAATAGGTCCCACGAACATGACACAAGACACAGATCACTATTTGACATACCCCGAGTCCATACTAACCAATGTAAAAATTCTATGCACATAAAGGGCCCCAAAATCTGGAATTCATTACCAGTAAATATCAAGTTAACCTTGTCGGAAAATCAATTCAAGACTCTTCTCAAAAGTCACCTACTCACCCTATACTAAATACTCATACTGTAACAAACTTCCAAACCCAATATTATTTTACTTAAGAAGATCTCATTTTGATATGTTCATCCTCCTTAACACTTGTTGCAATCTCATATCATCATATTGTCATTTAAAATCTTATAGTATCATCATTTTCTTAATTTGAAATAAAATATATACCTAGATGAAACTCTAAAAACTATTTCTAGTATTGTTATTATACTAGTATAGCATCAACATACTGTAATTTGAAATAAATTCTACAACTAGATTAAACTCAACCAATTTCTCTTGTATTGTCTTTAAATAGTATGTATAACCATTTAATAATTTAAATAATATAGAACTAGAATAAACTCAATCAATTTCTTTAGCATTAAGTACTTAGTGAATAAGTCTCTAGAATAAACTGCCCCTAATGCCATGGCATGCCAGTGGCTCTCCTTGCATTACAGTTTTATATTTGTATTATATTTGTAACTACCAATAACATTGTACACTTGTAACATGCATTGAAATAAAAATTATTATTATTATTATTATTATTATTATTACTATATTTGTGTATACCTGAATAAACTTATTCGAGTGCATGTGGCATTTTAAGTACGTTTATTCTGGTACAGTGGACCCTCGGAAATCAAACTTAATCCGTTCCAGGAGCTTGTTCTTAACTCGAAATGTTCGAAAATTTAATCAATATTTTCCATAAAAAATAATGGAAATACAATTACAGGTCTCCCTCAACATTCGCGAGGGTTAGGGGATCAAGAGCCTCGTGAATGTTGAAAAATCGCGAATGTTTGGTGCCCCAATATATTGTAGGGAAATATAATACAATACTGCTTCCTTAACCTATTGAACCATGAACAATCATAAAACACATATAAACATCGTAAAATAATGTACTATATACATGTTATTTTGACATGAGCTGACTGTGGAGGGAGGCCTGTAATAGTATAATTATACAATACGTATTTTATAGTGTTGTGAAGTGTCATGGGGAATCAAGTTACTGACACACTGCTTCTTCTCACTCTGCTGTAGCTCCACCCACTTTGTAATGATGCCAAATGTTGAATTAAATATGTATACATTAGAAAAAAAAATGAAACTCCAACTTCATAACTTTATTTTAATTTGTATAACTCATATATTACAGAAAACAATAAAAAAGTAAAATACACATACAACGAGTTAAGCTTACAGAAAAATATATTAAATTCACCATCTAACATCGTTACGAAGAGGGAGGAGCTATTGTAGGGAGGGAGAGGCAAGCAGTCTCTGGTGAGTCGTCATAGGTGGTGGATGTTAGCCTTAGCGCTAATAAAATGTTGTGTAATTACACTAATATTAGTAATAAAGGTTATCTATTTATTACATTTATTCCAAATTGATATCAGAAACATGATAAATACCCTAGAACTGTAATAAAGATGCTGAAATGAATAATATATGCCATATTATATGAGTGGGGTAAGAGAGCAAGCAGACTGCCACCATAAGAGATGTTTACATCAGGGTAAACATGCCTAAATCACTCTTGTTATAAGAACAAATGCAAAAATAGCATTTATTGTTTTTAGAATAATAATAATTTATAATAATTGATCTGGAGCACTTTAAATGTTATCAGTATTTGGTAGCTGACATTTAGAGCACTCCACAGCAATTATTATTAATTATTATTATTATTTCCCTACAATACAGTGGTACCCCGACTTACGATATTAATCCGTCAGAGAGGGCATATTTTAAGGCGAAACAATCGTTAAACGAATCAATTTTCCCCATAAGAAATAATGGAAATAAATTTAATCCGTCCAAGACTTCCAAAAGTAGTTATATAAAATATTTTTTAGAACTTTTGGACATTAAATAATAAATAATTGAATAAAGAATACATAAATACACATGCAAATATTGTACAATAACATGTCACTTACATTTATTGAAGAGTTGTTGATGTGTGGAGGACGGGAGGAGGGAGAAGGTGGAGTAGTATGCTAGTGTTTGGAAGGGAATCCTTCCATTAACACTGCAGGTGGTAAGTTCTTTCTGGGGTTACTTCCCTTTTTCTTTGAATGCCACTAGGACCAGCTTGAGAGTCACTAGACCTCTTTCTAACAACAAATTTGTCCAGGGAGCTCTGTGTCTGGCGATTCTTTAACACATCCCTGAAATGACACACCACTGTGTCATTGTACAGGTTGCCAGCACGGCCTGCAACAGCATGGTTAGGGTGATATTCATCCATAAATGCTTGCACATCACTCCATTTGGCACAGATCTCCCTAATCCTTGAAGAAGGCACATTCTTCCATTTTTGTTCCACCTCCACCTCCTCCTCTGAACCATTGTCCTGACCTCTGCTCTCTTGTTCCAGTTGCTGTTGAAGCTCTTGCAGATCTTCAGTGGTTAGCTCTTCCTTGTGCTCCTCCACCAACTGTTCCACATCCTCACCACTCACCTCTAACCCCAAAGACTTGCCCAATTCCACAATTTCTTCCAAAACAGGCTCAGGCTCAGGCTCAGGGTTCTGAGGCTCAGCCCCAAAACCTTCAAAATCCTCTCTAGGACACAGTCTGGCCACAATTTTCTCCAGGCAGAGTTCAAAGTCCTGGTAGTCACTCCCTCCCAAGCCTTACCTATAAGGTGTACACAATGCAGCATATGGAAATGTTTTTCCAAAATTCTCTTAGGGTTATGTTCATGTCTGTGGTCACATCAAAGCACTTTTGAAACATTGCTTTGGTATAGAGTTTTTAAAGTTGGAAATGACCTGCTGGTCCATGGGCTGGAGGAGAGGAGTGGTATTAGGGGCAAGAACTTCACTTTGATGAATTTAAACTCCTCCACAATTTTCTCTACCAAGTTTGGAGGATGACAAGGAGCATTGTCCATTATCAGGAGGCACTTAAGTGGCAAATTATTGTCCAATAGATATTTCTTCACACTGGGGCCAAACACTTCATTGAACCAATCTAAGAAAATGTCCTTTGTGACCCAAGCCTTTTTGTTAGACTTCCACATCACACACAAGTTAGACTTGCTGACACCGCATCTGCCAAACACTCGGGATTTTCAAAAGATACACCAGTAAAGGCTTCACTTTGCAATCACCACTGGCATTGGCACACAGCATCAAAGTTAGCCTGTCTTTCATAGCTTATGTCCTGGCTGTGCCTTTTCCTCCTGAGTAATGTAGGTCCTGTTGGGCATTTTCTTCCAAAACAGGCCTGTTTCATCACAATTAAACACTTGTTGGGGAGGAATTGTTCAGCCTCTAGGTACTCCTGGAATTCAGGAACATATTTTTCAGCCGCACTTTTGTCAGAACTGGCTGCGTCACCATGCCTCACAACACTATGTATGCCACTTCGATTCTTAAATTTGTAAAACCAGCCTCTGCTGGCTTTAAATTCGCTCACTTCACTCGTTGCAGGCATTTTCTTAAGGAGATCATCATGCAACTGCCTTGCTTTTCACATATTATTCCCTCCGAAACAGTATCTCCTGCTAACTGTTTCTCGTTGATCCACACCAACAACAACCTTTCCACATTTTCCAGCACTTGTGGTCTGTGTTTTGTGATCACAGATGCACCTTTTGCAACAACAGCTTCCTTGATTTTACTTGAATATTTCTTATCCACAATGGTAGCGATGGTAGAATAGGGTTTACCATACAGCCTGGCCAGCTCACTGATACGCACTCCACTTTCATATTTTTCTATTATCTCCTTCTTCACTTCTATCGTACATATATTTCTGTTCCTCTTTGCCACAGGCTTAGCACTAGGATCTTTCCTTGGACCCATGGTAGCTTATTTAGCAGTTGCAAGCACTAAAAACAGTGGAATAATGACAATATACTGGTATGAATGCGTGGGTGTGGGTGGGTGGTCGCTCTCGCTTGTAAACAATAGCACTGACGCTCCTGGGTGCGCTCAGCTGGGCGCCAAGCGGACAGGTCCGGTACGAAAGTCGGTAAACGAAGCAAACATCGTAAGTCACAATCAAATTTCTTACGTTATAAATATCGGTTATCGAAAATAACGTAAGATGATAACATCGTAAGTCGGGGTTCCACTGTATATTGTAAGGAAATAATAATAATAATATTAATATTAATAATAATAATAAATAATAATAATAATAATAATAATTGCTGTGGAGTGCTCTAAATGTCAGCTACCAAATACTGATGACATTTAAAGTGTTCCAGATCAATTATTATAATTCTAAAAATAATAAATGCTATTTTTGTATTTGTTCTTATAACAATAGTGATTTAGGCATGTTTACACTGATGTAAACATCTTTTATGGTGGCGGTCTACCTGCTCTCTTACCCCACTCATATAATATGGCATATATTATTCATTTCAGCATCTTTATTACAGTTCTAGGGTATTTATCATGTTTCTGATATCAATTTGGAATAAATGTAATAAATAGATAACCTTTATTTAGTACGTACATTCATTACTTACTGCTTCCTTAACCTACTGAACCATGAACAATCATAAAACACATGAAAACATTGTAAAATATTGTACTATATAGTACAACATACATGTTATACTGTAGTTTAATAACAAATAATGAACAAACAAAACACTCAGTGAGTGAGTGGTGTGGGGGCTGGCTGCCGGGTCAGAGGGAAGGTAGTAGGGACGCTCGGGTGGCGGGAAACTTAAATATGATTTGGTGGGTGGGAAATTGGCGGCTGGGAATTCTCGAATGTGTGAAGCCTGTGAAAGTGGAAAACGCGAATGTTGAGGGATACCTGTAATCCGTTCCTGCTGTCAGGAGGCATGACAAAATAATGCTTCACTATGACGCTATTATCAACTCGACAGCTTATTTATCTACCACAATTCATCTAATATGACATAAACAATATAAATAACATAAAAACCTGATATACACTCTAGAATGAGTAAAATATGTATGTCATTACGAATGTGGTGGCGGGGGAGGACGGTGGTGGTGGGCATACTTGGTCCAGCTATGAAAACATCTTCCCATTCTTTCCTCCTTCAGACATGTTAGTATAAGAGAAAACGGAGTTTGTAATGATAACTGTATTAGATCACTTCTTTCCAGTCGGCTACACGGAGTGAACAGAATTCATTCCTGTCCAGGCTGGTAACAGCAACAACTGGTTTGTTTACAAAACTTCCGAACATTCTACACTCTCATTCTCTCTCGTTTATTCATTTTATCTTGTTTACTCACCTCTCACTCTACATTAAGACTGCCTCTTACCACCACTGTCTCTCATCACCACTGCCTCTAACACTGCCTGAACCAATGAACAAGCACCACTGCCTCTCACCACCACTGCCTCTCACCACTACTGCTTCTCACCACCACTGCCTCTCACCACTACTGCCTCTCACCACCACTGCCTATCACCACTGCCTCTACCACTACTGCCTCTCACCACTACTGCCTCTCACCACCACTGCCTCTCACCACCACTTCCTTTCACCACCACTGCCTCTCATCACCACTGCCTCTCACCACCACTGCCGCTCACCACTACTGCCTCTCACCACCACTGCCTCTCACCACTACTGCCTCTCACCACCACTGCCTCTCACCACCACTGCCTCTCATCACCACTGCCTCTCATCACCACTGCCTCTAACACTGCCTCAACCAATGAACAAGCTCCAAACACAATTAATTAATTGTGAAATGTTTGGAAGAGCAAGCAGGGTAATGTTCACTGGAGGATAAACAAAGCTAGACTGACTCATGACGCCTGGGCAGACAGGTCTGGTACGCACTTGTTCGATTAGCAGAATGTGTTCTTCGAATCAATTTGTTGTTCTATTTCCGATTTGTTCGATTACCGAGCTGTTCGATTTCCGAGGGTCCACTGTATACACAAATACAGTTACATAGATTATCATACATAGCAGCATGTGTGTGGAGAACCTAGGATAACCCAAAAAAGTAGACAAAGTGACTTATTTCCATTAGGGTCCCTGTACCCTGTACCATATGGTATAATGTACATAGTACAATGTACCATATGTGTTGCATGCAAAGAGTATGTAACCTTTATTCGGAGCATGTTAAACACACCCACATAGGCTCCCCTCCAACCAGCGAACCATCGTTAAGGGTTTGGTGATGAGGGCCCCATCATCAAATCAACGACTCGGTTCAGCCAATTAAAATGCGAGTTTAACAATGACAAAGGTGACGTGGTTACCACTCGCGGTTTGTCATTGGAATTCCTGCATAGAGCTGGTTGTGGAAAGTTGTCTGTCTTTTGGCTGCTGCTTAGCCTAGACAACTGTGGCGTGCACTAAACACTACTCCTTTGTATATAGTGTACATATGTGTAAATAGCACTTTGTTATACTTGAAGGAAAAGACAAAAGTCTTATATAATCACAATTACTTGGTGAAGGAAAAGACAAAAGTTTGGAATTAATCTAACTAATTTTTGAAGGAAATACAATTTCAATACATCTTCTACTGTGTTTCTTTGCTCCAGCTCCTTACACTCAGGTTAACAGGCCATTGAACCTGAGGTTGTAATATGGGGCCTGTCCGGGAGCTGAATTTGGAGACTTAGAGCAGGAGTTGAGCCTAGAGTTGAAGTTCGCGCAGGAGCTAGTCTTGTATCTAGATAGCTTGCTATCTGGCATTTTACGCTTGCCAACGCTTCACGAATCTTTGTGTCTCATTTTTGCATTCACTTCGCTATGGTCAGCCTGCTATTGTGAGTATTCTGCAATTTGGTTTGTTATTGTGTGT
>WNWK01025813.1:0-28129 GCA_009830355.1 Cherax destructor
TAGGTAAAACTGGTCAATTAGCAAGAACTCATTTAAAATTAAGTCCTTTCTAAAATTTTCTCTATACGTTTAAAGATATATTTTTTCATTTATGTTAATGTAAAATTTATAATTTTGTACCAAGAGAAACTTTGAAAACCTACCTAACCTTATTACAACAAGCGCAATTTAATTTAGCCTAACCCAACTAAATATATTTTAGTTACGTTAACATTAATTTAATAATAAACAAACACAATGAAATATATTTTTTTCGTTAGGTTCAGAATGATTTTTGCGAAATTATTGCATACACAAATTTTCGCTTGTCTTATATGGCAAGAAGAGCGTTGCTATTTAAGCCAAAATCACAAGTTTTATTTAATCGGCACGACTATATATATATATATATATATATATATATATATATATATATATATATATATATATATATATATATATATATATATATATATATATATATATATATTTTTATTATTAACACATCGGCCGATTCCCACCAAGGCAGGGTGTCCCGAAAAAGAAAAACTTTCATCATCATTCACTCCATCACTGTCTTGCCAGAGGGGTGCTTTACACTACAGTTATAAAACTGCAACATTAACACCCCTCCTTCAGAGTGCCGGCACTGTACTTCCCATCTCCAGAACTCAAGTCCGGCCTGCCGGTTTCCTGAATCCCTTCATAAATGTTACTTTGCTCACACTCCAACAGCACGTCAAGTATTAAAAACCATATGCCTCCATTCACTCCTATCAAATACGCTCACACATGCTTGCTGGAAGTCCAAGCCCCTCGCACACAAAACTTCCTTTACACCTGCAACATCTGCCACATTGCTCCCCTATCTACCCTATCATACGCCTTTTCCAAATCCATAAATGCCACAAAAACATCTTTACCCTTATCCAAATACTGTTCACCTATATGTTTCACTGTAAACACTTGGTCTACACACCCCCTACCTTTCCTAAAGCCCCCTTGTTCATCTGCTATCCTGCTTTCTGTCTTACTCTTAATTCTTTCAATAATAACTCTACCATACACTTTACCAGGTACACTCAACAGACTTATTCCCCTATAATTTTTGCACTCTCTTTTGTCCCCTTTGCCTTTATACAAAGGAACAATACACGCTCTCTGCCAATCCCTAGGTACCTTACCCTCTTCCATACATTTATTAAATAATAGCACCAACCACTCCAAAACTATATCCCCACCTGCTTTTAACATTTCTATCTTTATCCCATCAATCCCAGCTGCCTTACCCCCTTTCATTCTACCCACTGCCTCACGAACTTCCCCTACACCCACAACTGGCTCTTCCACACTCCTACAAGATGTTATTCCTCCTTGCCCTACACACGAAATCACAGCTTCCCTGTCTTCATCAACATTTAACAAATCCTCAAAATATTCTCTCCATCTTCCTGATACCTCTAACTCTCCATTTAATAACTCTCCTCTCCTATTTTTAACTGTCAAATCCATTTGTTCTCTAGGCTTCCTCAACTTATTAATCTCATTCCAAAACTTTTTCTTATTTTCCACAAAATTTGATGATAACATCTCACCCACTCTCTCATCTGCTCTCTTTTTACATTGCTTCACCCCTCTTTTAACCTCTCTTTTTTTCTCCATATACTCTTCCCTCCTTGCATCACTTCTACTTTGTAAAAACCTCTCATATGCTAACTTTTTCTCCCTTACTACTCTCTTTACATCATCGTTCCACCAATCGCTCCTCTTCCCTCCCGCACCCACTCGCCTGTAACCACAAACTTCTGCTGAACACTCTAACACTACATTTTTAAATCTACCCCATACATCTTCGACCCCATTGCCTACACTCTCACTAGCCCATCTATCCTCCAATAGTTGTTTATATCTTACCCTAACTGCCTCCTCTTTTAGTTTATAAACCTTCACCTCTCTCTTACTTACTGATTCTATTTTCCTTGTATCCCATCTACCTTTTACTCTCACTGTAGCTATAACTAAAAAGTGATCTGATATATCTGTGGCCCCTCTATAAACATGTACATCCTGAAGTCTACTCAACAGTCTTTTATCTACCAATACATAGTCCAACAAACTACTGTCATTACGCCCTACATCATATCTTGTATACTTATTTATCCTCTTTTTCTTAAAATATGTATTACCTATAACTAAACCCCTTTCTATACAAAGTTCAATCAAAGGGCTCCCATTATCATTTACACCTGGCACCCCAAACTTACCTACTACACCCTCTCTGCATGTTTCTCCCACTTTAGCATTTAGGTCCCCTACCACAATTACTCTCTCATTTGGTTCAAAAGTTCCTATACATTCGCTTAACATCTCCCAAAATCTATCTCTCTCCTCTACACTCCTCTCTTCTCCAGGTGCATACACGCTTATTATGACCCACTTTTCGCATCCGACCCTTATTTTAATCCACATAATCCTTGAATTTACACATTCATATTCCCTCTTTTCCTTCCATAACTGATCCTTCAACATTATTGCTACCCCTTCCTTAGCTCTAACTCTCTCAGATACTCCTGACTTAATCCCATTTATTTCTCCCCACTGAAACTCGCCTACCCCCTTCAGCTTTGTTTCGCTTAGGGCCAGGACATCCAACTTCTTTTCATTCATAACATCGGCAATCATCTCTTTCTTATCATCCGCACTACATCCACGCACATTCAGACAACCCAGTTTTATTAAGTTTTTCTTCTTCTCGTTTTTAGTAGATTTGTACAGGAGAAGGGGTTACTAGCCCATTGCTCCAGGCATCTTAGTCGCCTCATACGACACGCATGGCTTACGGAGGAAAGATTCTTTCCACTTCCCATGGACAATAGAGAAAATAAAAAGAACAAGAGCTATTAAGAAAAAGAAGAAAACCTAGATGTGTGTATGTATATATATGCATGTGTATGCCAGTGTAGTGTGACCTAAAGTGTAAGTAGAAGTAGCTAGATATACCTGTTATCCAGCGTGTTTATGAGACAGAAAATGACACCAGCATTCCTACCATCATGTAAAACAGTTTCAGGTTTCTGTTTCACAGTCACCTGGCAGGACGGTAGTACCTCCCTGGGTGGTTGCTGTCTACCAACCTACTACCTACCATATATATATATATATATATATATATATATATATATATATATATATATATATATATATAAATAAATATAATATATATATATATATATATATATATATATATATATATATATATATATATATATATATATATATATATATATATATATATATATATATATATATATATGCAAAAGATCACAGTAAACAGGTGATATCAAAATATGCAAGACAACCACTATGAAAAAATAGAAGAATTCCAAGGGCTTTCGTGACTACTCACATTATCAAGGAACTATAAAAGGAAACGTGAGAAGAAGGCTTATAAAGAGGCAGAATACACCTCACAGTCACATCACACTAACAAAGACAACACCTCACAGTCACATCACACTAACAAAGACAACACCTCACAGTCACATCACACTAACAAAGACTACACCTCACAGTCACATCACACTAACAAAGACAACACCTCACAGTAGCGTGAATGAATGGTTCAGAGAACCGACGAGTTGGTAAATTAGACACATATGCAACACTTAGGTATCTTTATTGAGGAAACGTTTCGCCACACAGTGGCTTCATCAGTCCATACAAAGGAGAATCGTGAAGAACAGGAGGAGTGTGAGGTTGTCAGTCCCTCAATCTTGAGACGATGTTGTCAGTCCATCAATCTTGAATAGAATAACAGCATATGAGCAGAGGAACCTTATATACTGTAGACAGGAGAGGTGCAGCAGTAGTAGGAGGTGTCACATTTGTTCAATGTGGAAGAAGGTCGTGCCCAAGGAATAGGCAAGCGAAGAAATCCCTGTATTAAGATACCAAGATGTTGCAGTGTCAGACAGGATGTGAATGAATGGTTCAGAGAACCGATGAGTTGGTAAATTAGACACATATGCAACACTTGGGTATCTTTATTGAGGATACGTTTCGCCACACAGTGGCTTCATCAGTCCATAAGGAGAATCGTGAAGAACAGGAAGAGTGTGAGGTTGTCAGTCCCTCAATCTTGAGTCGATGTTGTCAGTCCATCAATCTTGAATAGAATAACAGCATATGAGCAGAGGAAGCTTATATACTGTAGACAAGAGAGGTGCAGCAGTTGTAGGAGGTGTCACATTTGTTCAATGTGGAAGTAGGTCGTGCCCAAGGAATAGGCAAGCTACAACTGCTGCACCTCTCCTGTCTACAGTATATAAGCTTCCTCTGCTCATATGCTGTTATTCTATTCAAGATTGATGGACTGACAACATCGACTCAAGATTGAGGGACTGACAACCTCACACTCCTCCTGTTCTTCACGATTCTCCTTTGTATGGACTGATGAAGCCACTGTGTGGCGAAACGTTTCCTCAATAAAGATACCCAAGTGTTGCATATGTGTCTAATTTACCACCTCACAGTAGCGTAACATCTCACGACTCTGTGAAGAGGAACATAAGAAAGGACCTGAAACTCTTCCCAAGAATTAAGATTAGTCTAATTTATCATTAAATTCTTCCCAAATTTTATTAATTATAAATGAATCCAATTTATATAAACCAAAAGAAATATTCATATTATTTTCAAAACTGCTTTTAATGAAACATGATTCTATTATATTCCTCTCAACCATGGACTTGCTTGATACAACCTTCTCAGCATTTTGAAAATCAATTGGATGGTTAAAGTCTCTCACATGAATAAATAGAGCATTAGAATCTTGTCCAGTTCTAATGCTATATTTATGTTGTTTTAATCTTAGTTCAAGACTTTTACCAGTTTGACCATAATAAACTTTATCGCATATTTTACAGGGAACCTTATAGACACATCCGTCAGCATTTTTGGGGGAATTTTTTATCAAAAGTCTTTTTACTGTATCAAGATTTTTAAATACAACTTTGATATTAAAATTCTTAAGAAAAGAAGGCCTTCTTTTCTTAAGAATTAGTGCAGAAGCTGAATCAGGGAATACCTGTCATGGTACGTGGCGAGGTGTCAGAGTGGGCGCCGGTGACGAGTGGGGTTCCACAGGGGTCAGTCCTAAGACCGGTGCTCTTTCTGGTATTTGTGAACGACATGACGGAAGGAATAGACTCCGAAGTGTCCCTGTTTGCAGATGATGTGAAGTTGATGAGAAGAATTCAATTGGACGAGGACCAGGCAGAACTACAAAGGGATCTGGACAGGTTGCAAATCTGGTCCAGCAATTGGCTCCTGGAGTTCAACCCCACCAAGTGCAAAGTCATGAAGATTGGGGATAGGCAAAGAAGACCGCAGACAGAGTACAGTCTAGGGGGCCAGAGACTACAAACCTCAATCAAGGAAAAAGATCTTGGGGTGAGTATAACACCAGGCACATCTCCTGAGGCGCACATCAACCAAATAACTGCTGCAGCATACGGGTGCCTAGCAAACCTAAGAACAGCATTCCGACATCTTAATAAGGAATCGTTCAGGAACCTGTACACTGTGTAAGTTAGGCCCATACTGGAGTATGCAGCACCAGTTTGGAACCCACATCTAGCCTAGCACGTAAAGAAGCTAGAGAGCGTGCAAAGGTTTGCAACAAGACTAGTCCCGGAGCTAAGGGGTATGTCCTACGAGGAGAGGTTAAGGGAAATCGACCTGACGACACTGGAGGACAGGAGAGATAGGGGGGACATGATAACGACATATAAAATACTGAGAGGAATTGACAAGGTTGACAGAGACAGAATGTTCCAGAGATGGGACACAGCAACAAAGGGACACAGTTGGAAGTTGAAGACTCTGATGAATCACAGGGATGTTAGGAAGTATTTCTTCAGTCACAGAGTGGTCAGGAAGTGGAATAGCTTGGGAAGCGATATAGTGGAGGCAGGTTCCATACATAGCTTTAAGAAGAGGTATGATAAAGCTCATGGCCCAGGGAGAGTGACCCAGTAGCGGCCAGTGAAGAGGCGGGGCCAGGAGCTATGTCTCGACCCCTGCAACCACAACTAGGTGAGTACAACTAGGTGAGTACACACACACACACACACACCTGTCTCATAGTAGGGTGTGCGATTCTAAGAAGAGAGTTTAATAAATTATAAAAATAGCCAATTTGCCATTGGCAGTTGAGATGGATTTTGTTAGGCTGTGATGCGTCTCCTACGTGAAGAAGAGAAGATGTTGAGGCAAGATGGTTATCAAAGGCTGGTGACCTGGCAGTGAAACGAATCTTCTATTAATGGAAAAACCATAGAGAAAACGAATAAAAATTGGTGATATTGAAGCTTTATATTTATTGTAACCTATGAGGAGAATCAATAGGAATTATGGAAATGTCAGATAATTTAGAGTATTATAAACTGGAAAATAAAATTAACAGTAATTACTGAATATTAGTTGTTTATTTACTTGAGAGTTGCATCAGTATATGTTGTTCCGCTGGAATAAAACATAGCACTGGAGGCTAATACAGTTGCATCAGTGTATCTTACTCCACTGGTGTAAAACTTAGCACTGGAGGCTAATATCAAACACGCTTTTCAACAATACTGAACTATTCATTGCAGTTTTTGAGCCAAGTGTTTTGGTGAGGGATAATTATATTCCTTCACGTTCCCTAAGTTGTATTAATGAATAAGCTTTACCATCAGTTGAAATATTTGTAAGTGTTAGAACATTTTAAGTGAATTTCTAAGTTGTGAGTGTGTTTGTTAAGGGACACGTAAGTTCCCCCGTCTTCTAATAACATGTTAATTTTTCCACTATAATCTACCTTGTCCATATTACTATATTTGCTTTGTTTCGTAAGGTGAAGTCCCTCTTTCCTTAATTCATGGTATAACTTAACAAATCTTACACCTCTAAAGAAAGATCCATGACTTAGGGAATTAAGGAAAGATCCTGGACTTCACCTTACGAAACAAAGCAAATGCGATAGTAATTATGGACAAGGTAGATTATAGTGGAAAAATAAACATGTTATTAGAAGATGGGGGAACTTACGTGCCCATTAAGTCCCAAAAGAATTACTATTAAGATCAAATTGTTTGTCACATCATAAATTTTGTGGTTGTGGTAGAAGTGAGAGTCTGCAATGTGAAGTGTATCCATTTAAAAGATCTTCAGACAAAGACTGCAGCATTATTTTTCTCTTTCCGAGTAATGGAGATTTTTGGGGGGAATTTCTTGAATACAAAAGCTTTGTCTAAGGCCCAACAAAACTTTGACGTCAGAACATACAAATGATACACCCGAAGATACAAATGATACACCCGAAGATACAAATGATCCACCCGAAGATACAAATGATCCACCCGAAGATACAAATGATCCACCCGAAGATAGTAGACACAGTTTTATGACTTTAGATAATAAGTGCTAAATATACGAAATAAAGTATATTTATCACATAATTTCAACCCTTCTTTGTTGATATTTCATGAGGGTTCATCACATGGTAAATATATGGTATAAATGGGTACATACAAAACAGTATTTTACAGAGGAATTTAGAAGCACATGTAGTATAATGAGAAATATCACATATAAAAAAATTGTGAAACCAGTAAAAGAAGATTTTCTTGGAATAGTTACATTGGAAATGGTAAAAAATGATGCAGCTGGAATGTTAAAAATATTCACGAGGTGATGAAAATACCACTGGAAGTGTAAGATAGGTAGATGATCCAGCAAGTGAAAGATATGTAGATGATCCAGCAAGAGAAAGATAGGTAGATGATCCAGCAAGAGAAAGATAGGTAGATGATACAGCAAGTGAAAGATAGGTAGATGATCCAGCAAGAGAAAGATAGGTAGATGATCCAGCAAGTGAAAGATAGGTAGATGATCCAGCATGTGATGGTTCTGTAATGCACATGGTAGAGACACAGGTAGAAAGCATGAATGTTTCTCTGTGTTCAAATGAATGTGCTTAGAACGATAGACAAGACATTGGTTTGACAAGACAATTTCAAGACGAAGGTAGACAAAGCAGAGGTAGACAAGATATTGATAGACATGACACAGATAGACACTATAATAATATGACAAGATAATTTTCTTAGAAAGACTTTGCTTAAGACATGTTTCATTGATAATGTTTAGAAATTAGTGATTAAGATAAGATTTCAATGGTTTAACATCGATGCAATGTAACATTTTCTCCCAAAACGTAATCTATGCTCTTAGAAGTTACTTTAATTTTACTCTAAAAATAATTTCTAAGTCATACAAAAGTAATGTCAGCAGCTGAACCTTATGTCTGAGTTTGTTTTTACAGGGACACAGAAAATAGTTCCTCGAGAGAGAATATTGACCTCCATACCGCTAGAGGACGAGTTAAAAGAAAAATGGTCCTAGTGGGGAGGAGATGGGTGGTGGAAGTAGGTCGAGAAGACTACTCATCAACTCTCAGGCTGAGAAGAGTACGTCGACCTCCACCTCTCTTACCGTTAGGAGAGTAGTTAAAAAAGTCTATGCTTGCTGGAAGTAGGGGTACAGAGGGTGTTGACCTCCATCTACGAGATTGCAAGAGGACAGGTTAAATAAAACCAGGTATGTTGGGAGTATGCATGGGTTACACTAATAGAAGTGTTTGCATATTGCAAAATTAGTAGTTTTTTTCATGAGAGCTTTTACCTCCACATGTCCACGTTGCTAAAGGTCAAGTTTAGAAAATATTCCTTGAGGAAGTAGGGGTAGAGAGGACTGGTGAAAGTGGGACATGGAATTTAAGCGAGTAACTTCTCTCATTCTTGAGAGAGAGGGAGAGAGAGAGAGAGAGAGTGAGAGGACGTTGACCCCACCTTCACTCTCGCTTGAGAAGTTAAAAAAATGACGCCTTCAACAAGCAGGGGTGAAGAGGTGTGCTGAAAGTGAGTTAGGGTGAGAGCCAGGAAGTAACAGCAAAGAGATACGAGGTATGGGTGAGTTATCAGGTATGTTACTGTAAGTACAAAAAATTTAAAATCAGAAGACAATTGCCAGTAAACAAATATTTATTTACAATCTATACAAATAACAATAATGATTCACCTTTTCATCTTCCCATTCTTCGTCCAGCATAATGTCAGGAAGAATAATCCAATCCCATCAGTTAAGTTTTGTATATTCCTCTTTGTGGCATGCTACGAGTATGTAAATTTTATTCTGCCTCCCGACCAGAAAACCTGCTGCATAGGCCAATCACAGACAAGCCCATCAAAGCTGTGAAGCAACATGGTTCACTGGTGACATGCGAAATGACAGACTTGTCTCAGGCTGCTGGTTGTACACGATGCATTCTCTGGCTCTTGCCTTTTGACTTGGTTCACTGTGTTATACACTTATTTTTACATCACTGTACATATTGTACATAGTGTACATACTTGTAAATACCAACTTGTTCATATTTGGTGAAGGAAAGTACAAGTCATATACTGTTCTTCAGTTTTGATTGCTCCACTTTGATCCAATTTCGACCAGATATGCTGGCCATACTACACCTGCGTGCGTAATATGGGGGCCTGTCCGGGAACTGGAGCTGGTTGTAGTGTTGTCAGATTGTTATCACTTTCAGCACTGTGAGTATCCTGCAAGTCGTACTGTGCTATTGCTTCGTGTTGCATGCATTGCAGACACAGTTTTGTTATAATAGGTCATGCCTCCAACACATGTTAGGTGACTGGTGTCTGAGTATACTCTTCTAAATTTGCCCAGACTATCTCTGCAGCGCTGCTGGCGAATTGCTCGTTCCATTTGCATAAAATATCAATGTACTCTTACTGTTTCGCAGCTTCGTTAAAGTATTCATAACAAATTAAAGGCTGAATCGAGTAACATGGCGTACCAAACTGAAGTTTCTGCTGCTACAGGGGCTATTAATCGCCGATCTCTGCTTCGGTTCAGATAACACCAGAGCAATCTGATCAGCAATTTCGTGAAGCAGGTGGTGAAGTGGGTTTGTCTAAGGACGATTGAGTTTCGTTGGAACTCGAGTTGGCCAAACTCAATCTTGAAACGACCAGAGATCAAACTGTGTTTGCCAAAGAAGAGTTTGACAGAGAGGAGAAGAGGAGGCAATTTTAGCAGAATGTTGGTGAAAAGTTTATTGTGCAGAAAGCGCTCTCCACTATTACCTCTTTTTATTGATACTGAGCCTGAACACTTTTTCGAGACATTCGAAAATCAAGATCGTGCATTAAGGTGGCCAGTGGAGCATTAGGCGGCACTTGTACATGCAGTGATGTACGATGCTGTTTCTAAGGCTCTTAAATCAACTGTGCTTGGTGCATATCAGTGTATTCCTGCCAAGATAGGAGAGAATTCAGAGTGTGCAGGCGTCAGCTGGGTAAGTCTCATGTAGACTTTGTGCGTGAATAGTCTACAAGTGGCGTCACAATTTCACTGACTTAACGCAGCTAATCTTGCTCAACAACTTGTTAGAGTCTGTTGGACCAGAAATTAGAGTGTTTCTTGAAGATCATTCATTGGTAACTGCATTAGAGGCAGCCAGGCTTGCTAACACCTTGGCCAACCGCTCCTTGTCCAAGCGGTTTAATCTTTCTTCCCAACAACTGGTATGAATAGAAATCGTCGTGGAGGATTCCTGAAGGAAGAGAGAAGCGGGAGGATGAAAGTGAACACAGACGTCAGACCACACCTTCAGCATGGCGATCTACATCAGAGAAAAAGCATGGTGAACAGCGATGTCAGTCACAAAGTCAGTAAAATGAATGGCGTCAGCCACGAAGCCAGCAGGGAGTACTAAATGTAGAGCCTATTTGTTTCTACTGCCGAGAAATTGGTCATATGAAGGTCCGTTGCTCTAAGCTAGTTAACCTGGGGGCTAATGGGAAGACAAATAAACCCAACCTTTGTTGAAAATTATTGTACTTCCTTTTGATACAAACCAGCAAGAAATAGATGACTGCATGGCACCATATTATAGTACGTGCCACATTTCCCTTAAGGAAAATGATAATGTAATCGAGGTATCCACCTTCAGGGATACCGGGGATTATTGTTCCCTCTTAAGAGAAGAAGTACATCCAGTTTCTGAGACTTCATTAAACTCAGGAGAGTAGAAGCAAGAGAAGGCGAAGTCATCAACTCCACTAGTGTAGGCTGGTCAAGCTTATAGGTTAGGCAAGCGTTGAGGATAACCCTGTATCAAGATCCCAAGATGTTGGAGTGTCTGACTGTCTTTACCTTAAATCTTATTAAAAATAAGGTTGTTAGTTCCTAATAACTTGTTCGTCATTCGGCAAAGGCGACATCTACTATATTAGGAAGCTCTAGTACTAGACAAGACAGTCCAGGTTATCTACAACATCAGTTCACGTCTTGGTGCCCAGGCTGTTAGAAGTTGGGACATATAAAATACTGGCAAACTGCTACCTTTGCTTGTTCAGTCTTTTGGACTGATTTTTTTTTTTTTTTTTTTTTGGGGGGGGAAGTTTAGAATACCGTAGGAGCTCCTGAAAACCATCATAGTGGATAATTTTCATATAACGCATCAATCATATCCTCACGTATTTTCCACTGCTTCCTACTAGTTCAAATATTGGCAGACGATGTATCATACGTGACATATAAATGATGAACATTCTTCATTCCACAGGATCTCGTAAAACCCCTCCTTGTTTCTCTTCTTTATCTGTCCTGTCATGCACTTAACACAGCAACATTCTTACATATTCATCCCAACATGAGTAAATACCTCAATTACCTACGTTCTTCCTTTATTTGTTATCGCGTTTCACCGTTCTCACTTCACATTCAATATTCATCCTTTACATATCCTTCCAAATTTATGCACTGTTTTCTTCGACATTTCTCATAAACGTCCTAGAATTACTGTGTCATCGAAAAAGGAGGATCTATGAAATATCCAGCTTTATTTTAAATTCAGTCTTTTCAGCTCTAAATACTGAATAAATCAATTGTTTTTATATATCTCATCGAATCCCATAAACAACCAGAACAAAATAATTTTATTTATACTGTCCTAAGTATAAAGTTATGTGACCAAAAATATTAACAAAGAATAATTAACTAAAAACATCAGTAATAAATAAATAATTAAACGTATTTTGCGTCAAACTAGTATAATTTTTTTATTTAACTGAAATGTTTACATACAAATAAGAATTCTATGTAACTGACAAACAGCCATAAAACTAGAGCAGCAGGAGCAGCTGCACGTCCTAGAGCAGCAGGAGCAGCTGCACGTCCTAAAGCAGCAGGAGCAGCTGCACGTCCTAGAGCAGCAGGAGCAGCTGCACGTCCTAGAGAGAAGCAGCCGTCAGAGAGGGCAGCTGCACGTCTAAGCAGGAGCAGCTGCAGTCTAGAGCAGCAGGAGCAGCTGCACGTCCTAGAGCAGCAGGAGCAGCTGCACGTCCTAGAGCAGCAGGAGCAGCTGCACGTCCTAGAGCAGCAGGAGCAGCTGCACGTCCTAGAGCAGCAGGAGCAGCTGCACGTCCTACACCCCATAATCACGTCCTGTGCAAATGAGCAGTGCCGTCTAGAAGGAAAAGGGCAGTTGACGTCTGACAGCTGCAAACGTCCCAGAACGCAGAGGTGACAGCATAGGTTAGAGGAGAGTCAGCGAGTCAAGCTACGCGCCATTTCGTCTCTGCAAATGTAGAGAAGAGCAGGTAGGAGAGAGAAAAATGGAGGAGGTGAGGAGAAAGAAACCAGGAAAGTGAGAGAGAGAGAGAATGAGAGGTATGAGAGAGAGGGAAAAAGACTGAGTGGTGCATGTGGAAAGAGAGTGAGAGAAAGAAGAGGGAGAGAGAGAGAAAGAGAGAGGAGAGGAGAGAGAGAGGAGAGAGAGAGAGAGAGAGAGAGAGAGAGAGAGAGAGAGAGAGAGAGAGAGAGAGAGGAGAGAGAGAGAGAGAGAGAGAGAGAGAAGAGAGAGAGAGAGAGAGAGAGAGAGGAGAGAGAGAGAGAGAGAGAGAGAGAGAGAGAGAGAGAGAGAGAGAGAGGAGAAAAGAGAGAGAGGGGAGATAGAAAGAGTGAGAGAAAGAAAGAGGGAGAGAGAGTGAGAGAAAGAGAGGGAGAGTGAGAGAGAGAGAGTGAGATAAAGAAAGAGAGGGAGAGGGAGATAGAGAGAGAGAGGGAGAAAAAAAGAGAGAGGGGAGAGAGAAAGAAAGAGTGAGAGAAAGAGATAGTGAGATAAAGAAAGAGAGAGTGAGATAAAGAAAGAGAGGGAGATGGAGAGAGAACTCGCCTGGACTCATCCTCGATAGATCTGTCATTTCAGCAGAGCCTTCAACACAGGAGGGATGTGGGTGGCCTTACTGTTATGTACAAGGCCAACATTGTCAAAGTACCACACTTGGCTCCACTTCGAGGACAGAGAGAAGCAAGCTTCTATACCACAAGACGGGCAGCAAGCAGCAACTTCACTCTGGTTGTAACCTTCTCCAGAACATAACTTCATCAGAGATTGTTTATCCCCAGGATGACTCGAGTCTGGAACACGTTCGTACAGTATTATAATGTCAACGAGATAAAGTCAGTTGATCAAATGAAAATGCTGGCCCACAGATGGCTCCAACTTCATCCTGTCCCCTACTTGTATGTTTCATAACAATAAAATGCTTTCAAATGAGCTGATGTAGGTAAAGCTCTAGCTTGTCAAAAAGAAACTTAACTGTAAATAGCTTGCAATAAAGCAGGATTTTACCTGTCAAACCCTGTGTTAAAAAGAGGAGAGAGGAGAAAAGAGAGAGAGAGAGAGAGAGAGAGAGAGAGAGAGAGAGAGAGAGAGAGAGAGAGAGAGAGAGAGAGAGAGAGAGAGAGAGAGAGAAGGAGAAGAGAGAGAGAGAGAGAGAGAGAGAGAGAGAGGAGAGAGAGAGAGAGAGAGAGAGAGAGAGAGAGAGAGAGAGAGAGAGAGAGAGAGAGAGAGAAAGGAGGGAAAAGTTCCTTAGATAGGAGTAGTGAAAGTTTGAATGTATGGTGGTGGTAGTTTGGTGGGTAGAATGCTTGTTCAGATAGGGTGGGTGCATAATTCCCACTACCCCTCCCCCCCAGCTTCTGCACCCAGTGGAAGGTGACCCTAAGAGAGAAAGTGAGACAATAAGAGAGTCTGAGAGTGAGAGAATGAGACAGTAAGAGTGTGAGTGAGAGTGTGTGTGTGTGTGTGTGTGTACTCACCTATTTGTGTTTGCAGGGGTCGAGTCATAGCTCCTGGCCCCGCCTCTTCACTGATTGCTACTAGGTCCTCTCTCTCCCTGCTCCATGAGCTTTATCAAACCTCGTCTTAAAACTATGTATGGTTCCTGCCTCCACTACGTCCCTTTCTAGGCTATTCCACTTCCTGACAACTCTATGACTGAAGAAATACTTCCTAACATCTCCTTGACTCATAGGAGTCTTCAACTTCCAATTGTGACCCCTTGTTTCTGTGTCCCCTCTCTGGAACATCTTGTCTCTGTCCACCTTATCTATTCCTCGCAGTATTTTATATGTCGTTATCATGTCTCCCCTAACCCTCCTGTCCTCTAGTGTCGTCAGGCCGATTCCCCTTAACCTTTCTTCGTAGGACAATCCCCTTAGCTCTGGGACTAGTCTTGTTGAAAACCTTTGCACTTTCTCTAATTCCTTGACGTGCTTGACCAGGTGTGGGTTCCAAACTGGTGCTGCATACTCCAGTATGGGCCTGACGTATATGGTGTACAGAGTCTTGAACGATTCCTTAGTGAGTGTTACGCCCCTCGTTTATAGACCCTCTGGGTCAAATATTATCTATGTTTAACAGGCTTTTTCACTTAATATTATATTATCTCTAGCCTCATTAGTAGTTAAAATAAGGATAGAGTACTTTATAATATTATCTGGCCTTAATTTAATTAGCTGTGTAAATAGATAGGATGTTTTAAAGTTTTAAACTACGGGTACAGTCATTATCTACCCGGCGGTGATTGAGTCGCTGACCAGTCTTTCCGAGGTGAAGACAGCTTTAGTTGTCGGCTATAGGACAGTTCATTCTGGCCTCTGGACAAGACAGTGCCTAGCCGTGGAGCTCATATTTAGACTCCAATCGAGAGTACGGTGAACTCTTGGGGAATTTAGAGGTCCCCTTGTACGGAGACCTCTTGTGCTGAGCGAGTGGTCGGCGAATTATCAGTATTGAAAATACTATGTGGATAGAGTCTGTGAATTTAACCGCCCTGCTGTGATTTGTACCTAGGTGTCAAAGAAAATCAGTTTGTGTTCTGTGTCAAGACTAAAGATTCTTGGAGATGAGTCACTGACCAGTTCAGGCTGTAGTGTAATACAGTATAATCTATAGAGGGAGAATTGCGACCCTCTTACTGTTGTTAAACCTCGAAAAGTTTAAAGGTCGTCAGGACTGATTGTGATTATTTAATCTGGAACTATTATGTTCTCAGGTATTTATCTTTTGTGAAGTGTATCAGTATTACTCATAACAACCATTTGAGTATCGTGTTTTAAATTCTATATAAGTTACCAAGTATATTAAGAAACTTAGTAAGATATTGAATAAAAACTTGAAAATACGGTGTAGAGGTTATTTCTCCCAGATACAACTCTAAAGAAGACATTACCTCATATTTTCCTGTTGTTACTTTGTTACTTAAGTAACAAAGTGAGTAACAGTGAGGTATTGGAACGCTATTCTTAGGTTTGCAAGCCGCCCGTATGCTGCAGCAGTTATCTGATTGATGTGTGCCTCAGGAGATGTGCTCGGTATTATACTCACCCCAAGATCTTTTTTCTTGAGTGAGGTTTGCAGTCTTTGGCCACCTAGACTATACTCTGTCTGCGGTCTTCTTTGCCCTTCCCCGATATTCATGACTTTACATTTGGCAGGGTTAAATTCAAGGAGCCAGTTACTGGACTAGGCTTGCAGCCTGTCCAGGTCTCTTTGTAGTCCTGCCTGATCCTCGACTGATTTAATTCTTCTCATTAACTTCACATCATCTGCAAACAGGGACACTTCTGAGTCTATCCCTTCCGTTATGTCATTCACATATACCAAAAACAGCACAGGTCCTAGGACTGACCCTTGTGGAACCCCACTCGTCACAGGTGCCCACTCTGACACCTCGTCATGTATCATGACTCGTTGTTGCCTCCCTGTCAGATATTCTCTGATCCATTGCAGCGCCTTTCCTGTTACGTGTGCCTGATCCTCTAGCTTTTGCATTAACCTCTTGTGAGGAACTGTGTCGAACGCCTTCTTGCAGTCCAAGAAAATGCAGTCTATTTACCCCTCTCTCTCGTGTCTTACTTCTGTTACCTTGTCATAAAACTCCAGTAGGTTTGTGACACAGGATTTTCCTTACCTGAAACCGTGCTGGTTGTCGTTTATAAGCTTGTGTCTTTCTAGGTGCTCCACCACTCTCCTCCTGATGATCTTCTCCATGACTTTGCATACTATACACGTCAGTGACACAGGTCTGTAGTTTAATGCCTCGTGTCTGTCTCCTTTCTTAAAAATTGGGACTACATTTGCCATCTTTATGGAATCAATAATTGCCGAGGCAATTTGCAGCCATCTTGAAAAGCATAAATTAATCAACGAATCTCAGCACGGTTTTATAAAAGGGCGTTCCTGCCTTACAAATTTAATAACTTTTTTCACTAAGGTGTTTGAGGAGGAAGATCATGGTAATGAATATGATATTGTGTATATGGACTTCAGTAAGGCTTTTGATAGAGTTCCACATAAGAGACTATTGAGGAAAATTAAGGCACACGGAATAGGAGGAGAAATTTTTTCCTGGATAGAGGCATGGTTGACAAATAGGCAGCAGAGAGTTTGCATAAATGGAGAGAAATCAGAGTGGGGAAGCGTCACAAGCGGTGTTCCACAGGGGTCGGTATTGGGCCCCTTGTTGTTCACAATCTACATAAACGACATAGATGAGGGAATAAATAGCGACATAAGCAAATTTGCCGATGACACCAAAATAGGCCGTCCAATTCATTCAAATGAGGACATTAGAGCACTCCAGGAAGATTTGAATAGACTGATGCAGTGGTCAGGACAATAACCATGCCACATATAAACTAAATAATGTAGATCTTAATACTACTGATTGCGAAAAGGATTTAGAAGTTCTGGTTAGCAGTAATCTAAAACCAAGACAGCAGTGCATAAGTGTTCGCAATAAAGCGAACAGAATCCTTGGCTTCATATCAAGAAGCATAAATAATAGGAGTCCTCAGGTTGTTCTTCAACTCTATATATCCTTGGTTAGGCCTCATCTAGATTATGCTGCACAGTTTTGGTCACCGTATTACAGAATGGATATAAATGCTCTGGAAAACGTACAAAGGAGGATGACTAAGTTGATCCCATGTATCAGAAATCTTGCCTATGAGGATAGACTGAGGGCCCTGAATCTGCACTCTCTAGAAAGGCGTAGAATTAGGGGGGATATGATTGAGGTGTATAAATGGAAAACAGGAATAAATAAAGGGGATGTAAATAGTGTGCTAAAAATATCTAGTATTGACAGGACTCGCAGCAATGGCTTTAAGTTGGATAAATTCAGATTCAGGAAGGATATAGGAAAGCATTGGTTTGGTAATAGAGTTGTCGATGAGTGAAACAAACTCCCGATTACAGTTATAGAGGATAAAACGTTGTGTAGTTTTAAAAATAGGCTAGATAAATATATGAGTGGGTGCGGATGGGTGTGAGTTGGTTCTGACTAGCTTGTGCTACTAGGTCAGATGCCGTGCTCCTTCCTTAAGTGAATGTAACCTGACCTGGATGGGTCGGGGCATTGTCTTAAGCCGGTGGGAGACTTGGATTATCCTCGCATGGGCCAGTAGGCCTGCTGCAGTGTTCCTTCTTTCTTATGTTCTTATGTTCTTCTACGCCTCAGGTAGTTGCCCAGTTTCAATGGATGTGTTGAATATTTTTATTAGTGGCACACACAATATCTCTGATCCATCTCTAAGGACCCACGGTGAGATGTTGTCTGGTCCCACCGCTTTTTAGGAATCGAGTTCACATAGCAGCTTCTTCACCTCCTCCTCGGTTGTGTGTATTTCATCCAGCACTTGTTGGTGTACGTCCCTATTCTGAATTCCTGGAGTCCTTCCTGTCTCCTCTGTAAATACTTCTTTAAATCTCGTTTTGAGCTCCTCACATACCTCTCGGTCGTTTTTTGTGAACTCCCCACCTTCCTTCCTCAGCCTGATTACCTGGTCCTTGACTGTTGTTTTCCTCCTGATGTGGCTATACAACAGCTTCGGGTCAGACTTGACTTTTGATGCTATGTCATTTTCGTATTGTCGCTGAGCCTCCCTTCTTACACGCAGAACGAAATGATCACTAGCTCCAAGGGGCCTTTCATATGTGATATCCTCGATGTCCGAACTACTCAAGGTGAATACTAGGTCCAGTCTTGCTGGATCATCCTCACCTCTCTCTCTGGTAGTGTCTCTAACATATTGATGCATGAGGTTTTCCAGTACCACATCCATCATCTTGGCTCTCCATGATTCAGGACCCCCATGGGGCTCCAGGTTTTCCCAATCAATCTCCTTGTGATTAAAATCACCCATAACTAGTAACTTTGCTCTCCCCATGTGAGCTTTTCTGGCCACCTCGGCTAGTGTGTCTACCATTGCTCTGTTGCTCTCGTCGTATTCTTCTCTTGGCCTCCTGCAGTTCTGTGGCAGGTTGTACATTACAGCAATTACCACCTTATGGCGCTCAGACTGGATTGTTCCTACTATGTAGTCCCTTTCGCCCTTCCATCCATTCCTTCCACTTCCTCAAATCCCCACCGGTTCTTAATGAGCAGTGCAACTCCTCCTTCCCCTCTGCTCCCTCTATCTTTCCTGAGGATTTGATATCCCGGTGGAAAGATTGCATCTGTTATCATCCTGGTGAGTTTCGTTTCTGTGAGTGCTATTATGTCTGGGGAGGTCTCCTTTATTCTTTCATGCCACTCCTCACATTGATTTGTTATTCCATCTGCATTTGTATACCAAACCTTCAACTTCTTTTCTAAAACTGTAGTCTGGGGGGTACGTTGGGGTTGGGGAAGTTTGAGACCTGATGAGGAACTATGGGTGGTTGGTGTGAAGGTGGAGTTTGTAATGAGGTGGGTGGGAGCATTGTTTATGGCATGTGTGTTTTGGGTTAGAAAGTTTGATTGCATTGGGGTTGTCCAGGTTGGGGGACATCTGTAGATGATTGTATTTGAGCTTCCTCCTGAGTCTGGGTTCTCCTGTCCATCTCTCTTTCCTCCTTTTATCTTTGTGCCCTCTCTTTCAGTTTCTGCCTTTCTACTCATGTTCTGTCACGGTCGAGATACACCCTCCGGTACTCTGACATATCCGTTAGTCTTGCTTTCTCCTGCAGGATCCTGTTTCGAGCCAATTCTACCTTGAAAATCACTTTGACTAGCCGGATTCTTCCTCTTGTGTGTGTGTGTGTGTGTGTGTATGTTTGTATGTGTGTGTATATGTTTGTATGTGTTTGTATGTGTGTGTGTATATGTTTGTATGTGTGTGTACTCACCTAGTTGTACTCACCTAGTTGTGGTTGCAGGGGTCGAGTCATAGCTCCTGGCCCCGCCTCTTCACTGGCCGCTACTGGGTCACTCTCCCTGCGCCATGAGCTTTACCATACCTCTTCTTAAAGCTATGTATGGAGCCTGCCTCCACTACATCACTTCCTAAACTATTCCACTTCCCGACCACTCTGTGACTGAAGAAATATTTCCTAACATCCCTGTGATTCATCTGAGTCTTCAACTTCCAACTGTGTCCCCTTGTTGCTGTGTCCCATCTCTGGAACATTCTGTCTCTATCCACTTTGTCAATTCCCCTCAGTATCTTATATGTTGTTATCATGTCCCCCCTATCCCTCCTGTCCTCCAGTGTCGTCAGGTCGATTTCCCTTAACCTCTCCTCGTAGGACATACCCCTTAGCTCTGGGACTAGCCTTGTTGCAAACCTTTGCACTTTCTCGAGCTTCTTCACGTGCTTGGCTAGGTGTGGGTTCCAAACTGGTGCTGCGTACTCCAGTATGGGCCTAACGTACACAGTGTACAGGGTCCTGAACGATTCTTTATTAAGATGTCGGAATGCTGTTCTTAGGTTTGCTAGGCGTCCATATGCTGCAGCAGTTATTTGGTTGATGTGCGCCTCAGGAGATGTACCTGGTGTTATACTCACCCCAAGATCTTTTTCCTTGATTGAGGTTTGCAGTCTCTGGCCCCCTAGACTGTACTCCGTCTGCGGTCTTCTTTGCCCTTCCCCAATCTTCATGACTTTGCATTTCGTGGGGTTGAACTCCAGGAGCCAATTGCTGGACCAGGCTTGCAGCCTGTCCAGATCCCTTTGTAGTTCTGCCTGGTCCTTGTCTGATTGAATTCTTCTCATCAACTTCACATCATCTGCAAACAGTCTATTCCTTCCGTCATGTCGTTCACAAATACCAGAAACAGCACTGGTCCCAGGACTGACCCTTGTGGAACCCCGCTCGTCACGGGCGCCCACTCTGACACCTCGCCACGTACCATGACTCCCTGCTGTCTTCCTGACAGGTATTCCCTGATCCATTGTAGTGCCTTCCCTGTTACCCCTGCCTGGTCCTCCAGCTTCTGCACTAATCTCTTGTGTGGAACTGTGTCAAACGCCTTCTTACTGTGTGCATATATGCATGTGTGTGCATGTGTGCATATGTGTATGAGTCTCTTCATATGTACACACTTTGTGTGCGTTAAATTACTCTGTCAGTTCTAGAATATTCTTTGTACTGCTTCTTCCCTTATTTAGCAACAATGTTAGTGTATGTTTGTCTGACCTAAGCGCCTGCACACACACCCACTAGTGTGTGCATGTGTCGGCCTACATGTGGTAACCCACACTATCCTACCCAGCTTTTCTTCCTTACTAAATATTAAGTGCTCTATGTATGATATTCAGCTCTCCAGAGCAGGGTTTATGACCCCCAGCAACCAGTGATACATCAATGATCTTCCCAACGTATCCCAACACCTGAAACCGATTCTCTTTGCTGATGATACGACTTATGTCATCTCCCACCCAAATCTTGCCTCACTCAACACAATTGTTAATGACTAGCTACTGAAAATATCAACCTGGATGAGAGCCAACAAACTTACACTTAACAATGACAAAACCTTCTACATTATGTTTGGTAACAGAACAGGTGTTGCACAACTGAACATAATGATTGACAACACTCCTATTGCTAAACACAATGCAGGCAAATTCCTGGGCCTACACCTTGAGAGCAACCTTAATTTCAGCACCCATATCAAACACATAGCAAAAAAATTATCCAAAACGGTTGGGATCCTCTCTAAGATATGTTACTATGTACCACAAACAGCCCTACTCACACTATACTATTCACTCATCTATCCCTACCTCACCTATGCCATATGTGCTTGGGGATCAACACCAACAAACCACCTAAAACCAATATTAACTAAAAAAAAAGCCGCAGTAAGAATTATCACGTAATCCAATCACAGGCAACACCCCCCCCCCACTCTTCAAAGACCTAAATTTACTCACTGTTCAGAACATCCACACTTACTACTGAGCAACACGTGGGTACATAGGACAAGGGCGATAACTCACACAGCCCTTGAAATACAAAGGATACCCCTATTCTATCTCCCCCTCTCCTACTCCTCCTTTATCACCTACATCCGCTCCCTCATGCTGTATCACACTCCCACTCTCACTCTCTCTCACACTCTCTCTCACTCTCTATCTCCCTCCCATTCTCTGACACTCTCACACTCACACACTCTCACTCTCTCACACCCACTTACTTACTCCCACTCTCACTCTCTCTCTCACACTCTCTCACTTTCACTCTCTCTCCCATTCTCTGACACTCTCTCACACTCACACACTCTCACTCTCTCTCTCACACCCACTTACACTCTCACTCACACCCCCTCTCCCACACCCACAATCTCTCACTCACACTCTCTCTCTCACACACTCTCGCACCCCCTCTCTTTCTCTCTCTCTCTCCACTTCCCCTCCATCTTCATCCTCCATCTCCTCCCACTAACCCTCTATTCTCACTCCCCTCCCCCCCTGTGTTTCCCGCACTTCCCACATCAATCTTCCCCTCCCGCTCTATATCCCTATCTCTCACCCTGTTGCTCCCACACTCTCCCCCACTCACAAACATACTCTCTCACACTCACTCTCTCACTCTCTCACACTCTAACACTCACTCACACACTCACACTCTCTTCCTCCTACCCCTCTCTTCTCACTCCTTCCCTTCCCCCTACCTTTCCCCACACTTCCCTTATCCCTCCCCCCTTGTACCTCCTATTCCTCCCCCCATCTCTCTCTCCTCTGCCTACTGCTCCCTATCTCTCACACTCTCTCTCACACTCAAAATCTCACTCTCACTCTCACTCACACTTTCCCACTCACACTCTCTCACCTACACTCACACTCTGTCACTCCCATTCTATAAAGTTCTCTCTCCCTCTCTCTCTCTCTTCTCTCTCTCTTTCTCTCCCTCTCTCCCTCACACATACATGCTTCGTTCTGTGGTAAAATGGGCTACACAGGAAGAAGGATGGCAACAAGGGGTCTGGTGGAGGAGCCTGGGAAGGCAGCTTGGGAGGCAGAGCTAACTAAAAGGAAGGGAGAGTGGGGAAGGAACCTAGAAGAGCTTAACATGAAAATGGAGGAGAGGATAGCTGCAGAGAGAAGGAAGTGGGAGCTACAAGTTAAAACAGAAGAAGCTAAGATACAGTGCTTGGAAGAGGAACTGCAAAAACTGAAACAGCTTAAAGACAAAAATGAAAATTCAGACATGCCATCAGGAACTTCTGCATCAGGCATAGACAAGGGAACTGAGGGAGCAAAGAAGCTATCCTGTATGCAAAGGCTGTATCAGATCCACGTGGGGCGCGGGAAAAGATGAAGGAAGTAGCTATGTTGTATGCAGACTCCAACAATCAACTGCAGTGACCAGGAACACATGAGCAGGATGGACAGTCCATGGAGCATAGGGGCTTCAGCCAGGGAAGGGACTGAAGGAAGGGACACTTCAATGAAAGGAACTAAAACATCTCTGAGGATGCAAAGGAAGACACAGTGGGAGGACGAAAGGGAGAGGTCAAATTTGGTCTACGGGCTCCAGGAGGAGAAAAAAACGATTAAAGGTATCATGAAAGCAATAGGTGAAGGTGACATGACCCAGGTGACAAATTTTCGGAGAACTGGGTGGTTTACAAGGGAAAGAAAACGGCCTCTCAAAGTAATTTTCAAAACAGAATCAGATCGATCCATGATCCTGCAGGAGAAAGCACAACTGAGAGAGAATGGGGAGTACCAGAGAGTGTACCTCAATCGAGACAGAACACAAGAGGAAAGGATGTTACTGAAAGAGAGGGTACAAAAACGGAAGGAGGAACAAGAAGAAATGACAAAGAAGAGCGGAGGAACCCAGACCCAGGTAGAAGGGCAAATACACCCTCCAGCAACTCCCGCAGAAGAACTCCAACCACGACAACCCAAGGAATCTGAACAATTTAAACCAACACCCACACACCGCTCCTTCTGTCCCCACCCCCCACATCACAAACCCCACCTCTACAGCAACCCCCACCCCTATATTCCCTCAGGACCACAGTTTTAGAAACGAAGTTGAAGGTTTGGTACACGAATGTGGATGGAATAACGAATAAATCTGAAGAGTGGAATGAAAGAATCAATGAGAAGTCCCTAGACATCATAGCAGTCACTGAAACGAAACTCACTGAGGCAATAACAGACGCTATCTTCCCACCAGGATATCAGATCCTGAGGAAAGATAGAAGGAGTAGAGGGGGAGGAGGGGTTGCACTGCTCGTAAGAAACCAATGGAGATTTGAGGAAATGGAAGGCATGGATACGATTAGTCTGAGGAACATAAGGTAACCATTGCAGTGATGTATAACCCAGCACAGAACTGCAGGAGGCCAAGAGAGGAATATGAAGAGAGCAACAGAGCAATGGTGGACACACTGGCTGAGGTGGCAAGAAGAGCTCACTCGAGCAGATCAAAATTACTGGTTATGGGCGACTTCAATCACAGGGAGATCGATTGGGAAAATATGGAACCACATGGGGGGTCCAGAAACAGGGAGAGCCAAGATGATGGATGTGGTACTGGAAAACCTTATGCACCAACATGTCAGGGACACTACCAGAGAGAGAGGAGAAGACGAACCAGCAAGGCTGGACCTCGTGTTCATCCTCAGCAGCTCAGACATTGAGGACATCACATATGAGAGGCCCCTGGGAGTCAGTGACCATATGGTCCTGAGCTTTGAGTACATAGAGTTACAAGTGGAGAGGGCAACAGGAGTTGAAATGGAAAAGCCAAACTATAAACGAGGGGACTACACAGATATGAGGAACTTCCTGCCAAGCGACAGTACGAAAACGACATAGCATCGACAGTCAAGTCTGACCCGAAACTTCTGTATAGTCACATTAGGAGGAAGACAACAGTCAAAGACCAGGTGATCAGGCTGAGGAAAGAAGGTGGGGAACTCACAAGAAACGATCAAGAGGTTTATGAGGAGCTCAATACGAGATTTAAGGAGGTATTTACAGTGGAGGCAGGAAGGACTCTGGGAAGACAGTACAGAGTGGGACACCAACAAGGAATATACCAAGTGTTGGATGACATACACACAACTGAGGAGGAGGTGAAGAAGTTGCTCAGTGACCTTGATACCTCAAAGACGATGGGACCGGACAACATCTCACCGTGGGTCCTTAGAGAGGGAGCAGAGATTCTGTGTGTGACACTAACCATAATATTCAACACATCCCTTGAAACTGGGCAGCTACCTGAGGTATGGAAGAAGGCAAATGTATTTCCCATTTTTAAGAAAGGAGACATAAACGAGGCATTAAACTATAGACCAGTGTCACTTACGTGTATAGTGTGCAAAGTCATGGAGAAGATTATCAGGAGGAGAATGGTGGAGCACCTGGAACGGCACAAGATTATAAACGACACCCTGCACGGATTTATGGAAAGTAAATCCTGTGTCACAAACCTTCTGGAGTTCTATGACAAAGTAACAGAAGTAAGACACGAGAGAGAATGGTGGGTTGATTGCATTTTCTTGGACTGCAAGAAGGCCTTCGACACAGTTCCTCACAAGAGATTTGTGCGGAAGTTAGAGGATCAGGCGTGTATAACAGGAAGGGCACTGCAATGGATCAGAGAATACCTAACAAGGAGGAAACAACGTTTCGTGGTACGTGATGAGGTATCACAGTGGGCGACTATGACGAGCGGGGTCCCTGTTCGCAGATGATGTGAAGTTAATGAGGAGAATTAAATCAGATGAGAATCAGGCAGGACTTCAAAGAGACCTGGACATGCTGGACACCTGGTCCAGCAACTTCACCAGGTGTCTTGGGGTGAGTATAACGCCAAGCACGTCTCCGGAAGCACACATCAACCGGATTACTGCTGCAGCATACGGACGACTGGCAAACCTGAGAATAGCGTTCCGATACCTTAGTAAGGTATCGTTCAAGACACTGTACACCGTGTACGACAGGCCCATACTAGAGTATGCAGTACCAGTTTGGAACCCATACCTGGTCAAGCACGTCAAGAAGTTAGAGAAAGTGCAATGGTTTGCAACAAGGTTAGTTCCAGACCTAAGGGGAATGTCCTACGAAGAAAGGTTAAAGGAAATCGGCCTGACAACACTGGAGGACAGGAGGGTTAGGGGAGACATGATTACGACATACAAAATACTGCGTGGAATAGACAAGGTAGATAGAGACAGGATGTTCCAGAGAGGGGACACAGAAACAAGGGGTCATAATTGGAAGTTGAAGACTCAGATGAGTCAAAGGGATGTTAGGAAGTATTTCTTCAGCCATAGAGTAGTCAGAAAGTGGAATAGTCTAGCGAGTGATGTAGTGGAGGCAGGAACCCGTTCATGGAGCGGGAAGAGAGGGGACCCAGTACCGACCAGTTAAGAGGCGGGACCATCGACCCCTGCAACCACAATTAGGTGAGTTCAATTAGGTGAGTACATACACACATTCTCCTCATCTACACCAACACTGACCCAAAGGACAGTAAACACAAAATCCCACATATAGCTATTGTCTAATAAATCTCAAACTAATTTTAAGTTTGCCTGACATACTCCAATATTGGAGCTTTAATAGAAACTAAGTAACAAGCCATGACAAAACCATTCTCAATACTAATTTTACAATCTAAATATTCTGAACTACCTCACTATTGTAAATCTAGTTAATCATTTGAAATTTGTATTCATTTGTAATTTGTAATATAGATTAAAAACTAGTAGTAGTCTGCCTGAAATGCCTAGCATGGTCAGCCATGCTAATGGCCATCTTTGTAATTATTGTCTTATAAACCACACATTGTAATCCTTACAGAGAAATAAAATAATCTGAATCTGAATCACACAGCATATAACAACATCACTTCTGGCAGTGGTGTCGTCTGGGCTCCCAGCTCTGTTGCAGCTGCATGATGATTCCCGTTGTGGCGGCACTCCTGACTCTGTTGCAGCTGCACGATGATTCCCGTTGTGGCGGCACTCCTGACTCTGTTGCAGCTGCACGATGATTCCGTGTGGCGGCACTCCTGACTCTGTTGCAGCTGCACGATGATTCCCGTTGTGGCGGCACTCCTGACTCTGTTGCAGCTGCACGATGATTCCCGTTGTGGCGGCACTCCTGACACTGTTGCAGCTGCACGATGATTCCCGTTGTGGCGGCACTCCTGACTCTGTTGCAGCTGCACGATGATTCCCGTTGTGGCGGCACTCCCGGCTCTGTTGCAGCTGCACGATGATTCCCGTTGTGGCGGCACTCCTGACGCCCTGTTCTCCTTCCATTTCTTCGCTATATTTGTTCTGTTCACATTAACTATGCTTCAGATACCGCTCTAGGTTTGCACTATGCTATCAGGTGAACAATTTAAACTATTATTGTCCACATTTGATTCAGGAAAACACCAGAGCCCAGAAAATGCTGGATATTTTCCCTTTATTTTTTTTTAATTTCTTTCCCCTCACTTTATGATTATTATATTATTCACTAACTCATATATCTTTATTCCCCTCACTTTATGATTGTTTTGTTATTCACTAACTCATCTATCCTTATATCTTATCTCACTGGCTTGGTTTACACTTTTTCTGTTTGAATTTGCAGTTACTGGCTTTTGGCAACACCTACTTCTGACACTAGGCCTCCAGCCTCTCTCTCCTTGCACTGATTCCACTTTTATAATAATAATAATAATAATAATAATAATAATAATAATAATAAAAATAATAATAATATAATATTTTTATATTATTGCAAGTTTACATCAAGATTTTCTAATTACAATCATTAACTGAAGTGCAAAGAGAGCCTGACTTAACTCAGTGAAGACGTGTCTTGTGTGCTCTCTGTGAATCTGAACAAGATGTCCTCTCTTGAGCTACTCTACCAGCAGCTGAAGGAAGAACTGAGGGTAGCTAAGCTTGAGATACAGCGACTGACTGAGGAAAACAAGAGGATTCGTAGTAATCCTCCTGTTGAGAATCCTCAAGCCAAGAAAAGAACCTGGACAGTGGCTGGAATGCATGGGACAAAGTTAAGGATCAAGAGGACGGGTGGAGAGGTAGAAACAACGAAGATTCAGGAGAATGTTGTGGAAACATCGAACCCATTCTCCGTCATACCCGATGAATGTTAGTCGACTACTAGGATCATCACCACGAACGACACAAAGGAAGGTAAGAACATTATTCTTGTTGGGGATAGTCAGATTAGGTACATGGATTGGGCCTTCTGCTTGAAAGATAGAAGTAGGAGACAGAGGGTTTGCCTTCCTGGGGCTGGGATGGAGGATATTGTTAGCCGTCTGGACGACATCATGAGAGGTAATGGGAGCAATCCTATTATCTGTCTCAGTGCTGGAGGCAACGATGTTGGCAGACGTAGGAGTGAGGACCTGACTAGCAGGTATAGGTCAGCAATAGACATAATTAGGAAGAAGGGTGGGAACCCTGTCATATGTGGTATT
>WNWK01025814.1:0-28128 GCA_009830355.1 Cherax destructor
ATTTCCCCTTTTTTTGGGCCCCCGAATGTCAAGATGCCTTTAAAAAGAAAAAAAGATTATTTTGTACTGCCCCCATTTTTTGTCCCCAGATTTTTTAAAAATTTTTTTTCCCCTTTGAGTTTACGTTTGGAGTCTGGGGGGGGGGCAGGTTTTGCAATCTGGGGATGATGGGCAGCCGGTTTTTTTTCCCCAAACCAACCACCCGGGGGGCCTACTCTACTAAGAGAAGGGGGGCCTGGCTCTATTTTGGCATTGGTTTTGATGTCTCCCGGGGGCCCCTTTCCTCTCAGGTGGTCACCTTTACAGTGACCACAACCCTCGGGATTTTCCCCCAGCATGAAGAACAAAATACCAGCCCGGGGGTTGGGGTTTAGGTTAAAACGAAATATAAAAATACACATTTTTGGAAAATAATTAGGATGTGTTGTCCGGGTTTGATTTGTTAGGAGTGAGGGATTTTGGGGGGGAAAACCACCCCTTTTTTTTCCCCTAGGGGGTTTTTTGGGGGGGGGCCCCCCCGCACCGCCCCAGGCCCCTTTTGACCTACGCTACCCCCCACCGTCCTGTCTCCTCTTAAGTTTAAAGCGGGTTTTTTATGTCTCGAAAAAAGTTTAGCTTTAACTAATGGGGGGATGGGTTGGGAAAAAAAGGCGGTCCCATTATTTAATGTGCCTGGCAGCACTCAACCCATTTGAGGGGGAACCCTAGTCCTAGCCCCTTTGGGGGTTTTGGGCATGAAAAGGGAAAAAAACCCCTTTTTATTGGGAGAGTTAAACACACCCCAGGCTCCCCCCCAACCACCCAACCCCATCGAAGGGGTTTTGGGGGGGGGGGCCCCCCCCATCATCAAATCAACGAATCGGTTCACCCAAATTTAAAAAAGGATTTTTAAAAATAAACAAAGGTGCGTGGATACCACCCCGGTTTGTCTTTGGGGAATTTTCCCGCAAAAGGGTTGTAAAAAATTTTTTTTTTTGGGTCCCCAGCCTAAAACTGTGGGTCCCAAACACTATTTCCTTTTTATATATTTACATATGTGAAAAAAACCCGTTAATTTTTTGGTAAAAAAAAAAAAACTTATATATTCATAATGCTTGGTAAAGGAAAAAAAAAAAGTCTTTTTATTCATAACTCTTTGAAGGAAAAAAAAAAAGTCTTATATATTCATAACTGTTTTGGGAAAAAAAAAAAGATTTTTTACTGTGTTTTTTTCTCCACGCCCCCTTTTTTCCTAGGTTAACGGGCCCCGAACCCGAGGTTGTAATATCGCACCCCCTTTTTTCCCTTCCCCCATCCCCAAAATTTTCTCCCTTTCCCTTTTTCCCCTTTTTTTAGTTCCCCCCCGGGGTCACCAATATCTTCCTCCCCCCTTTCCCTTTTTTCCTTTTTGAGGAATTCCCCCTCCCCCGGGGCCCTTTCCCCGGATCGGCCATCTTTTCCCCTTTTTGACCCCCCCCCTCCCTGGCCGCCCATTTTCCCCACGGTTATTTTCCATTTTGCCCTTTGGGGACATGTCGATTTGACACTAGGCCTGTTGTATGTTGTATGGGTGTGTGTGGTGGAAACACCGAAATGTTTCCCCCCCCCTTCGGGAAAAAACCCGGGGGCCCCCCGGGTAAGGGGAGTTTTTTCCACTAGGCCACCGGTGTGCCCTTGGGGATGTATTGATTTAAAAAAATAAAATAATAATAATAATTTTTTTTTGGACATGATACAAAAATTACATTTGGTTATTTAGATTACAGGGGGTTTTTACATCCCAAAAAAACCCCTAGTAGGGGGTTTTTCATTTTTAAAAAATTAATTTAAAAACTAATTAAAAATTTATTTAGATAGTATACAAAGTAAAGGTAGTATTTGTATAAAATTTGAACATTTTTTGATTTTTGTCTTCATTATAAAATTAAAAATCAGATTAAAAAAAATTTAAAACAATAGTAATAAAAAAAAAAAAAAAAAGTTATGGTTGATAATTTATAAAATAAGAAAGTTGCTTATCTAAGTTTTAAAGTTTGAATAAAATTTAAATATCAATTAATTGTAAATTTTGCAGCAATGCAATAATTGGGGGGGATAAAAATTTTAAAAAAAAATTTAAAACAATTAATTGCATTGCAGTTAGTTTTTTCGGGCCAAAATATCAGTTTAATAATTAGCCAAGTGTTTTTATTCATAACGGGTTTTTTCATTATTCATTCAATTGTTCATTCATACATTACATTGATTTTTAAAATCGGGTTTTTTCGTTAATGATTATTCTATTTTTTGGGGGGAAAGGTTGATATGGAGCAATTATCTTTGGGTGAGAAGGGGGTTTTTTTGCATCGGAAGGGGGGGAGGGGGTTTCTTTGGCAATGACAGGTAATAATTCCAAATTTTGTGCCTTTTTTGGGCTTGGTTTTTTTGGGGGAGGGGACAAGGGGGAAATCGAGGATGATCGGGCTAGTTTTTTGGGCATTTTCCTTTTAAAATTAGTGGGGGAAGTTTGATTTTGGGGGGGTTTAAAATTTTGATAAGGTTCTATGTATGAAAAAGGCACAGTAAAAAATATGGGTGTCTTGTATGGGTGAGTAAGTTTGGGTTTTTTTAATATTGGGGGGTATGTTGCCTGGGGAGAATTTGTTATCTTTTTAACTGCCCTTTTGTTGTGTTTTTGTGGTCTGAGATGAGTTATTGATTAACCCCCCTGCGCGTTTCCCCAAAAGGGGAGGTGGGGTAAATGAGTGAGTGAAAAGGGTAAGGAGAGCTGGTTGTGGAACATAGTACCGATTTTGGGGTAGTATTCCCAAGGTCTTTGAGACTTTCTTTTTGGAAATTTTTTGTATGTGTGTCTGAAATTTGGGGCCACTGTCAAGATGTTTTCCCCAAAATTTTCCCCTGGGGTTTTTTTGGGTGGGGCCCCCTTTATCATTATTTTAAAAGGGGGCGTTTGAGCTCTTTTCCCCCCAAAGGGGTAAAATGGTTTTATCAATATTGAGAGTTAGTTTGTTGGTCATCATCCAGGGAGATATTTTTTGCAATTCAGTATTTAGTGTTGGCTAGGGGTGTCTGGGCTTGGGGGGAGAGATAACGGGAGTAGTGTCATCTGCAAAAAAAAAAGGGTTTTGGTAGTTGAGATTTCATTTGGGAGGTCGTTAATGTAAATGAGAAAGAGGGGGAAAAAAAAACTTCCCCCTGGGACCCCTACGGGAATAGTTTTCGCGGTGGAGCTGCTCCATTAGTGTACACATATTGGTTTCTGTTGCTGGTATGATTTTTGGTAGTTTAAGGAGTGTCCTCTTATACCATAGTGCGATAATTTAAAGTGTAACAGATCAAGGTCAACTGTATCAAAAACTTTTTCGTAAAACAATGAAGATTCCCCCTGGGTTTTTTTTTCCAAAAAGGGGGGGTAAATTATTTCAAAATGGGATAAGGCAATCATTTGTATTTTTTTTAGGCCGAACCAAATTGACAGGGTTGAGTACGTTGTTGGGGTGAGGTAGGAATACATTTGTCTATGAATTAATTTTTTTAAAGATTTTGGAAAAGGGGGTTTTAAAATCGGCCTGTAGTTATTCAGGTCTGTTTATCTCCTCCCCCTTTTTTATTGGGGTGACCCCGTATTTTGAGTATTGAGGGAAGGGGGATTCAAGGATTTGTTAAAGAGTGTTTCAAAATTTTGGGGGGAGAACTTGGGGGTTTTTTTTTAATATAAGGTGGGGTTATTTAGGTCACCTGCTTTTTTTTTTAATGTTTTAAATTATAAGTAAAAATTTTATTGGGTTGGTTGGGGCTAGGAATAGTGTGTTCGGATAGGTACCAGTGAGATAGTCGTTGGGTGGAGTATTAGAATTTTGGGATTTTGTTTGCCGCTTTTTACCTATTGGAGAAGAAATCATTGATTTTGGGTTTGGGTTGTTTCAATGGGGGGGAGGGGGGTTCATCTGGTTTTGTTAGTTTGATTGTTCTGTTTGTGGATATCTTGTTTGTTCCTAAATTTAATGGGTTTTCCAGGTCTTTCTTAATCCCCTTTTTGTTATGTAATCTTTTCCTCATAAAAATTTTTTTTTTACCTTTTTATCAGACTGTTAGGTTTGATGGTGCGTTTTTTTTGTTTTTTTATATTTTTCCCATTCTGTACTTTTTTTTTAAAGGTGTTTTTTATATTAATGGACTTGAGTATGCGGGGGGGTTTGCCAGGGACTTTTAATTTTTTAGTTGTGATTTTTTATTTTTTTAGGGCAGTGCTTATTATGATATTTTTTTTTAAAAAAAAATTTTTAATACATAAGTCAGTATCTGGGAAGTTGTCTATTTCGTTTGCCAGTCAATGTTTGTCATACCCTTTTAAAAATTTTTATTTATTCCCGTCTCATTAGTAGTCGGGAAGGTAACTTTAGTAGTCTCTAGTGGTAATTTTCCGAGATTTTTTAAAGAAAAAGGGGGGGGTGTGGTCAGTGGTATTGTTTGGATTATCCTGATTTTAATGGAGATATGGTTTTAAAGCCCCGATATGGTTAATAGAGAGGCACAGGTGTCTCCCCCCCCCCCTCCCCCCCATGTCCCCGACTGATGGTTCTTATTTTTATACTCGATAAATGTGGCCAACAAAATCAATGATATCTGTTCATTTTGGGAAAGATTTTAAAAAATTTTTGGGGAAAAAAAATTTTCCACAGGTTCAATCCGGGGGCGGGGGGAAAAAAGGTTTTCTTACCTTCTTAAGTCCCCCGTTTACCCCGACAAACATTTTTTTTTTTAAGGGGGGAAACCCGAAATATTCCCCTTCTGTTCATCTAACAGTAAGTAGAACCTGAACGTTAACGCCCCTTTTTGAGTCACTGTTAACTCACTGTTGTGAATCACTGTTAACTCACTGTTGTGTGTCACTGTTAACTCCCCTTTTTGATCACCGTTAACTCACTGTTGTGGGCCGCAACCCCCTGTTTTGAGTCACTGTTAATCCACTGTTGTGGGTCACTGTTAATCCATTGTTGTGGGTCATTGTTAACCCACCGTTGTGAGTCACTGTTAATCCAAGGGGCCCCTGTAATCCCCTGTTATGGGTGTTAACCCACTGTTTGTGTCACTGTTAGGGGGGAAAACCCACTTTGGGGGTCACTGTTAAAACCCCCTTTTTGGGTGTCACTGTTAACCCACTGTTGGGGTCACGTTAACTCACTTTGTAGTCCCCCGTTAACTCACTGTTGTGAGTCACTGCAAAACCCCCTGTTGTGAGTCCCGTTAATCCACTTTGTGGGTCACTGTTAATCCATTTTGTGGGCTTTTTAACCCATTTTTGGGGTCACTTTAATCCCCGTTGTGGGCCCTGTTAATCCACTGTTATGGGTGTTAACCCATTTTTGGGGTCAGGGGTCATTAACCCCCTTGAAAGTCACGTTAACCCCCTGTTTGTGTCACTGTTAACCCACTGTTGTAGTCCTGCTAACCCATTTTGTGGGTCATTGTTTAAACCCCCTTTTTGGGGCACTTTTTAACCCTTGTTGTGGGTTACCTGTGGGACAAAAAAGTAAAAACATAATTTAAAACCCAAACCATGCCGTTTGCTTTTTGGGTTACTGAGCTTTTCCCCCTTTATTAACCACCAGGGGAAAAAAAACTAGGGGTCAGGAGTGAGACTGACCCCCCCCACCACCCAGGGAGTCATTCTGGTATAACCAATTTAAAGTTTGGGGGGGTGGGGAGTGGTGAGACCCAATCAGAGCTCAGTCTTGTGTTTGTTTTTTTTGCATCAACAATGAACACCTTTACAATGTCACACAAACCCCCCAACTCAATAATGTCTTTTCGAAGACAAAAAAAAAATTTTTCCCTTTTAGATGATATGTTTTATATTTTTTTTATATCATTGGTAATTATATGTTGTAATAAAAGTTTTAATTTAAATGTACAATAAAAATAAATTTTTTCTTTTTAATGTTATTTGTATCAGGGGGAATTTTTTGTTGTAGGGGGGGTTTAATGTTGTTTTTTGGGTTTTGGTTTTTTATAAATAATGTGTTAACTCCGTATTTATTTCCAGGAGGGGGCCCCAAAAAAAAAAGGGGAAAAGGGGGGCCCCCGAGGAGCTGTCTGTCGCCAATGAGCGTGGGAAAACTTTTGGGTCCCAATGTGAAGCCCCAAGGAGCCAATGAGGAAGGAGGGGGAAAAAGTAAGGCAGCACCGTGTCGAAAATGACAACAAAAGGTTGTTTGAGAGACTGTTAGGAGGTGGGTGAGGGGGGCGGCGGCCATGAAGCTGGTGGATCACGGGGGAGGTCCTTCAGGGTGGCTAAACTCTTCCGTGACAAAAAACGTATCAAAAAATTGACTTCTCCCCGGGGGGGCCCTTCCTCCCCCCTCCAGTGACGACGACCAGATCGTCATCTATGACTGTGAAAAGGGGAACGTAAAGGGGCCCCCGGGCCCCGACATTCCTTCACTCACCTGCTGTCCTGTTCACCTAGTAGTAAGTAGGTACCTGGGTGTTGGGTGGGGGGGTGTAGGTACCCCCCCCGGGGGACAATTGAAGGCCCCTGGAAAAAAAACGTCCGATAACGTACTGACTTTTGGGTTATCGGGGTGGCTAACTAAACCCGGAAAAAAAATAATAATAATAATAAAAAATTAATAATAATAATAAAAAATTAATAATAATAATAATAATAATAATAATAATAAAAATTTAATAAAAAATTAATAAAAAATAATAAAAAAATTAATAATAATAATAATAATACACAACCCTTTTTTATCTTTTTCCCCTTTTCCCCTTTCTCCTCGGGGTTTTTTTTTTCTTTTGCCTTGTATTTGTCCTTTTTTTTTTTTTTTTTTTTTTCCCCCTCTGTGTTCTTGTCCTTACCCCCATGCGGGCCAGCCTTGAGTGTCCTTTCCTAGAATATGACTGACTCCCCTATTACTGCCACTTTACCTCCATTATTCCCCCTCCAAATTTCTTTGCCCCCCCCCTGTCTCCCTTTTTCTAAAATTTCCCCTTTTACCCTGCCCTTTTGGGTTTTTGGTGACTTTTTTGGTCCGGGGGCCGCCCCGCGAAGGCCCTTTTTTTATAGTGGGGGTTTTTGGGGGGTTTTTTTTCCAGCGGTATTGTGCCTTTTTTATTTTTTAATAAATTTATTTTTCAAGTAAGTACAAGATATACAGGCCTGCGACTAATGACATATACTATATAGAAAGCCACTTGTTATGTAGAGATTTGGGGGAAAATTTGGTCAGTTTTTTCCCCGGAGGGAAACCCCCACTAGTAAAATAACATCCAGGATATTATGTGATAGGTGATAGGGGAGCAGGTATTTAAGGAAAACATACTAATGTTTACCCATACGGGGGGCAACCCATGGACCCAGTGTGGGCGGGATTGTTAGCAATTGAGCTACAGGACACCGTTAAAAAGGAAAAAAATGCCAACAAGTTGATGATTAAGACAGGGTTGGGGGCTGAACCTCAAATACTATTTCATCAAAGTTGATGGACTGATTACATCCCTTTTAATGCTACATCTGTTCCCTGTATTTGACTGAAAACGTTTCAACAATAAAAATATCCAGCCGTTGCACATGTGCCTTCAGGTTAAAAATCCTAGCAAATCTTTTCTTTTAAAGTAAATAATTTTGAATGTTATTGTAAATAACTCGGTTTTTTTATTCCTGATTTTCACACAGTTGAGTTACTTACCTGTTTTAACCTTTTTAAAATGATATTACAAGGATCCCAATGGAAATTTATCACTTTCCCGACCTTTTCTGGGGGGGTTTTCCTAATAATTTACACTATGTATGATAATTGTACTTGTGTGTACCTGTACCCTATATAAACCATTTGGGGGGATGCACAAGTGTTTGGTAAAACTTGGCCTATACCTAAAAATTTTCATAGTTTTTTTTTTTTTTTTTTTTTTTTAAACATCGGCCCATTCCCACCAAGGCAGGGGGGCCCGGAAAAAAAATTTTATCATCATTCACCCATCACTGTCTTCCAGAAGGGGTGCTTTAGTTTTTTTTTTTGTATTTTAAAGGGCTAATACATGGGTCCCTCAAGGGATATTTCCCCTTTATGCTGTTGGGGGGCCCCCTTTATCTAGGGAACTGGATCTGTGCTCCAGTTTCCCGGGAAATTTAGCCTGGGAAAACCTTCCATCCCCCCCACAGGTGCTGTAAAAATCCCTATGGGTTTAGTGCTCCCCAAAAAAAAAAAAACAGTGGTCCCTTTTAGTTTTCGGGCATCTCCAAACTCCCAACATTTATGTAAGTGTATTTTCGTGGGGCTGCTAAAAATGTATTTTTGGGGGCTGAAATAGACTAACCTACATGACATTATTTCTTAAGGAAGTAAATTGCCCCGGTAATGGCACTTTAGCAGCATTCTGGGAAAGACTTGGGGAAAAAAGAGGGACCACTGTACAGGGAACCCCGGGGTTTTGATTTTAACCGTCTAGAAGGTCAGTCTAAAACGGAAAAGCATTTAAAAACGAAGTAATATTTCCCATAAGAAATAATGTAAATACAATTAATCCATTCCAGACACCCAAAAAAATTAACAAAAACATTTTTTAAAGAATAATGTAATTATAGTTTTACGTAAAAAAACAATGAGAAATAAATATAAAGAATTTAAAGAAATGGATAAATGAACATTTAAATCACTAAAATTTCATACCTTTATTGAAGACTTTTGTTTGGGATGGAAGAAGACAAGGAGGGGAGAGAGAGGGGGAGCTTATTGTTTGGGAAGGGGGTTGCCACCCATAAGGGCTGCAGGTATCAAAGCCCTATCCGGGGGTTTCTTCTCTTTTTGTGTTTTACTGGCACTAGGACCGCTTGAGAGTCACTGCCCCCTCCAAAAAAATCAGCCCAGAGGCTCTTTTCTGGCATCTCTAAGATTTGCCTAAAATGGGAAAAAGCAGTGGCCCCCGGTTAAGGGCCGCCCAAACACTAACATTTATGTAAGTGTTTTTTTTAAGTTTTTTGTAAGTTTATTTTTGGGGCCCAAAAAAGACTACTCAAATTTACATTTTTCCCTTTGAATAAATTCGGGAACAGCACTTGAACAGCATTCTGGAATAAATTTTCTTTTAACCGGGGGTCCACTGTATTGTCACTGAACTTTTGGAGATACGGCTTGTATCAGCTTGGTCGGGGTGATTTTTCCAAAAAAGTTTGCATCGCACTAAAGTTGAAAAAAAATGGGCGCGGAAAGCTCATTGACGGTAAGAGCCAGACTGAGACACACACGCATGAGTGGGCCCCGGGCGGATGGACGCGTTTGATACGTAATTCTGGGTGGAGGTATGAAATCCAAACCCAAAATTTTCGCACAAAATGTGTTTTAAATCCGAAATGTACGATATTCGGTGAAAGAAACCCGGGTTCCACTTAATAATAATGACAATACATGAGAACTGTGTGGAAAAATACATCAACTCAGGATATTTATTGAAGGAAGTTCCTTCATGCTGGTGAGGGACTCTTGATCCGTGGATTGGACCTGTGCTCCTATTCCTTCAGTTAAGCCTGAATGCCTTCATTTTTCTGCAGGTGCTGTTGACCCCTATGAGTTTACTGCTCCCTTTATGAATTTTTATTAATAATTATCATGAATGTTTTCCCAAGAAATTTTTACAATTGACCTCGATTATTGTAAGCCTTGGACTTCGTAAATTTTGATTTTTAATTTTTTTTCCAAAATATAACCTTGAAGTTCGCATTTCCCTTGATAATAGTCGTTCGTCCTGAACGTGTATAAGCAGCGAGGGGCCCCCCCACACCATTCACAGTCGTCTGTGCCATTGTTTATCAGATATTGACCATCACCCCACGCGTTCATACGATCATTTCGTGCTATTCCATTCTTTTTGTGCTTGCAACTGCTAAATAAGTACCATGGGCCCAAAGAAAGCTAGTGCCACCCCTTTGGTAAAGAAGATGAGAAACATGATAGAATTAAAAAAAAAAATTGTAGAGAAATACAAAGTGGTAGTGGTAGAGGGTGATAGTGATGGTGGTAGTGGTTGTGATGGTGGTAAAGGGTGGTGGTGGTGATGATGGTGGTAGAGGTGGATAATGGAGATTTGTGCATTGTGGAGTTGGATGAAAAGACTTGTGGAGGAACATCACTCCTAAAAAGCTGTTGCAAAGCCGTGTCAGCAACATGTACAATGACAATGTCTTGTCTCATTTTAGGGAAATTTTAAAGAGATGCCAGAAACAGAGCTCTCTGGACAGATATTTAGTGCCACAGGTGTGCAGTGACTCTCAAGCTGGTCCTAGTGCCATTAAAACAAAGAAGGAAGTAACCCGGATAGGGACTTGATACCTGAAGTCCTTATGGAAGGATTCCCTTCCAAACAATAACCTCTCCTCCCTCTTCCCTCCTCTCTCCGTCTTCCATACAGCCACAAGAGTCTTCAATAAAGGTAAAAGTTATGTTAAATATTCATTTATCCATTTCATTAGTCATATATGTTTCTCATTGTTTTCTGTATGTAAACTATAGTTATTTTCTATAAAATATATTTTTGTTAATACTTTTGGGTGTCTGGAACGGATTAATTGATTTATATTATTTCTTATGGAAATATTGCTTCAGTTTTCTTTCGAATTCGGTTTTCAGACTTTCTGGACAATTAAAGATGAAAACCGAGGTTCCACTGTACAGTGGACCCCGAAAATCGGCCGGTCTGATTATCGGCCGGCTCGAAAACGATCGCTTTTTTTCGGCCCAATTTTTCTCAGATTATCGGCCCGCATACCAGACCTGGCCTGCCTGCGCTTGCGTGCCTCCCGGCAGGTGTCGTGAGCCAGTCTAGCTTTGTTTACTATTGAGTGAACATTCCCAGCGTGCTCATTCAAACATTTCACAATAAATTTATTGTGTTTATTGCATGTTTAGTGATTGTTACTGTGAAATAAGTCACCATGGGTCCAAAGAAGCTTCTGTGCACCCTCTATGGTAAAGAAAGTGAGAACACCATCGAACTGAAGAAGGAGATAGTATAAAAAGTGGAATGATATGCAAAGTTTTGTTGAAAAATACCACCTGAGCAAGCTGAAATAAGCCATCTCTGCAACAAGTTCAGTGACAGAGCCATATTGCACTTCAGGAACATGTTAAAGAGGTGCCAGAAACAGAGGACTGTGGACAGTTATTTTGTGAGACAGGGGTCCAGTGAGTCTCAAGCTGGTCCTAGTGGCATTAAAGACAAAAGAGAAGTAACCCCAGTGAGGGACTTGTTACCTGAAGTCCTTTTGGAGGGAATTTCCCTTACAAACACTAAGCCCTCCTTCACTCCTCCTATCTTCCAGATGCCAAAGTCTCTTCAATAAAGGTAAGTAAATGTTATTTTAAATGTAAATTTATTATGTGTTGTTATGTGTTTGTGTATGTAAAACTATAGTTAATCTTTAAAAAATTATTTTTGTGAATATTTTTGGGTGTCTGGAATGGATTAATTGTATTTACATTATTTCTTATGGGAAATAATGGTTCAGATATTGGCCTGTTGATTTAGGTCTAGCTCCTGGGCAGAACCGGCCGATTTGCGAGGGTCCACTGTATATTGTAAAACATGAAAACAACACCTTCATAACACTGAAATTTGTACCATTCAATCCTTTTCAAAATAATAAAAAAAAGCAGTCTGAAAGTAAGAGTAAACTGAATACATATGCACAGTAATCATTGTGTTTCTCTGCTTAAGTGGAAGCTACAGCTCTGTTCTCTTTTTATACAGTAGAACGTCATTTAGCACGATAGTTACGTTCCTGAAAAAGTCGTGTTAGATAATTTCGCTTAAATAATTAACAGAACTTATGGGAAAAATAGGGTTACGTGTCTGAGAGTCCCCAAAAAGCCAAACAAGTTTTTTAGACCAACATATCTTGCAAAAATTGAAGCGAATATGTAATTTTGGTTCATTGTCATGATCTATTACTGCTTAAGACTACAAATGCAATAGAAATAATAGTATTTCTTACCTTAAATTGTGGGTAATGATGTTTGTGGATGGTAGTGAAGAGTGGATATGGATGGTGTGGCCCTACTGGGCTGAGGTGGATGCTTGTTGGTTGTCGGTAGAAGTGGATGGTAGAGGTTCTGGTGCTGAAGTCGATGGTTGTATTGCAGTGTGCATAAATTCTGTAATGGATCTCTGGGCTTTTTTATTCTGCATTACATTATACAGCTGACGGTAGGCATCATCAGCTGGTCTAGACCCCGTTTCAAAGCCCTGCTTCTAGCTTTGTCAGGATCCTCTTCAGTGAAAAAGTCTGCAACTTTACCAATAATATGGAACTGCTCACGTAACTGCTGCAATGTTAACTGTTTTCTTCAGGTTCTTCTTCATCTGGTTGAACTGAGTGTCTAACTTAAGTCAAGCCATTCAGTAAGTCAGTCAAGCCATTCAGTAAGTCAGTCAAGCCATTCAGTAAGTCAGTCAAGCCATTCAGTAAGTCAGTCAAGCCATTCAGTAAGTCAGTCAAGCCATTCAGTAAGTCAGTCAAGTCATTCCAGTAAGTCAGTCAAGTCATTCAGTAGGTCAGTCAAGTCATTCAGTAGGTCAGTCAAGTCATTCAGTAGGTCAGTCAAGTCATTCCAGTAGGTCCAGTCAAGTCATTCAGTAGGTCAGTCAGTCATTCGTAGTCCAGTCAAGTCATTCAGTAGGTCAGTCAAGTCATTCAGTAGGTCAGTCAAGTCATTCAGTACGTCAGTCAAGTCATTCAGTAAGTCAGTCAAGTCATTCAGTAAGTCAGTCAAGTCATTCAGTAAGTCAGTCAAGTCATTCAGTAAGTCAGTCAAGTCATTCAGTAAGTCAGTCAAGTCAGTCAAGTCATTCAGTGATAAGTCAGTAAGTCAGTCAAGTCATTCAGTAAGTCAGTAAGTCAGTCAAGTCATTCAGTAAGTCAGTCAAGTCATTCAGTAAGTCAGTCAAGTCATTCAGTAAGTCAGTCAAGTCATTCAGTAAGTCAGTCAAGTCATTCAGTAAGTCAGTCAAGTCATTCAGTAAGTCAGTCAAGTCATTCAGTAAGTCAGTCAAGTCATTCAGTAAGTCAGTCAAGTCATTCAGTAAGTCAGTCAAGTCATTCAGTAAGTCAGTCAAGTCATTCAGTAAGTCAGTCAAGTCATTCAGTAAGTCAGTCAAGTCATTCAGTAAGTCAGTCAAGTCATTCAGTAAGTCAGTCAAGTCATTCAGTAAGTCAGTCAAGTCATTCAGTAAGTCAGTCAAGTCATTCAGTAAGTCAGTCAAGTCATTCAGTAAGTCAGTCAAGTCATTCAGTAAGTCAGTCAAGTCATTCAGTAAGTCAGTCAAGTCTTCATAGTCAGTCCAAGTCATTCAGTAAGTCAGTCAAGTCATTCAGTAAGTCATTCAGTCAGTAGTCATTCAGTCAGTCAGTCATTCAGTCAGTCAGTCATTCAGTCGTCATTCAGTCAGTCAGTCATTCAGTCAGTCATTCAGTCAGTCGTCAAGTCAGTCAGTCATTCATAGTCATTCAGTCAGTCAGTCAAGTCAGTCAGTCAAGTCAGTCAGTCAAGTCAGTCAGTCATTCAGTCAGTCACACAAACTTATGTTTACATCTTTTATGTGTACAAAGTAACACTTCATTACGGCCCGGGTTATGTCTTGTCTAATATCTTTGTTTTCTTCGTTAATTCAAGATCAAAACACAATTCACTCTTATTTTATTCTTCACAAACACAGCTGGCTTGTAGCCAGGACTTCTTGACGCGTATGAAAATCATCAAAAACTGAAACCATTTTCCCCATAAGAAATAATGTAAATTCAATTAATTCGTTTCAGACATCCAGAAGTATTAAAAAAAATATTTTAGAGATTAAATATAGATTTTCATACAGAAAAGAATGACAAATATATAGCACTAATAACATGTATAAATGAACATTTAACATCACACTGACCTTTATTGGCGACTCTTGTTGGTGTATGGAAGATGGAGAGGACGAGAGAGGGAGGAGAGTTTGTTTGGAGGCAGGACAAAATGCTTCAATTTGACACTAATATCAGCTCTTCGGTTTATTTATCTATCGCAATTCATCTAATATGACGTACGAATGCTGGGATGGTGGGGTCCGTGGTGGGTGGGTAAGGCGGGTGGTGTCTGCTGAACCACAACAGTAGTAGTAACAAGACTGCTTGTGAGAATGGTTATTTGTTTTTCCTTCCCACAAACTGTAAGTAAGTTTATTCAGGTATACACAGATACAGTTACGAAGATTATCATACATAGCAGCATATGTGTAGAGAACCTAGGATAACCCAAAAAGTCAGAGTGACAGTATTTCCATTGACTGACTTGGGTTATCCTAGGTTCTCTACACATATGCTGCTATGTATGTAACTGTACTCACCTAATTGTGGTTGCAGGGGTCGAGACTCAGCTCCTGGCCCCGTGTATCTGAATAAACTTAGTTTGCAGGAAGGAAAAACAACAAATTCCCTTTTCCTCAAAGCATGAGAGTTCTTAGGCAGTAAATAACCATGCGCTCAAAATTTTTCCCCTCCTGCCGAACCGTGTAATAACATCTTTACGTCGTGTAAGATGATAATGTTCGCAAATCTTAAATCGTGCAATACCGGTAACGTGCAACATAATCTCGTGCTAAATGACGTTCTACTGTAATATGATTACAAAGCAGTTTTTTACTTATAGGTCTTGTTTTAGGTATTGACTGTAGGTTAAAAATACAGTGGACCCTCGGTTTTCGTGTTTAATCCATTCCAGAGGGTCAACTAAAACTGAAATCATCAAAAACTGAAACCATTTTCCCCATAAGAAATAATGTAAATTCAATTAATTCGTTTCAGACATCCAGAAGTATTAAAAAATATTTTAGAGATTAAATATAGATTTTCATACAGAAAAGAATGACAAATATATAGCACTAATAACATGTATAAATGAACATTTAACATCACACTGACCTTCATTGGCGACTCTTGTTGGTGTATGGAAGATGGAGAGGACGAGAGAGGGAGGAGAGTTTGTTTGGAGGCAGGACAAAATGCTTCAATTTGACACTAATATCAGCTCTTCGGCTTATTTATCTATCGCAATTCATCTAATATGACATAATAAACAATATTAATAACATAGAAACATAATATATACTCTAGAATGAATAAAATATGTCATTACGAATGTGAGGACTGGTGATAGTGTTATTGTTGTTGGGTTTATAAGGGCTACTGACCATAAGCCGTACATATAGTGATGGTGGTGGTGGTCAGCCTGGCAGCAAAGGCACTACCAATATTTTCACACTGACACAATGTACGTAATTTATAAATAAGAAATATTTACACGTTAATTTATAAATAAGAAATATTTACACTTTAATTTATAAATAAGAAATATTTACACTATAAATAAGAAATATTTACACATGTCTTGGAGGAGATGGTGGCAGAGGGTGACTCTGGACTCAGTGCCCTTATACTCCACAAACAACAATGGAGGAGTTAAGTTTCGTGTCGTCATTTTTCTATCGCTTAATCGCTTAACTTACTTGCTACACTGTTAGTACTACACTTTATCGCTGGCTGGCGCTATAGCCTTTATTGACTCCACTTTGATACTTTGCTACGATTTCTTTCTTTAATTCTATGGTGTTTAGCACTTTCTTTACCAAAGGACTGGCACTAGGAGCTTTCTTTGGGCCCATGGTGGCTTATTTAGCAGTCACACACAATAATCAAGGGCCAAAAACAATGGATTGTTAAAAAATGTTTTGTATGAACTCGCAGGATAATGTTCACTCAACCAGAAACAATGCTACACTGCCTGAGAATGTGTGTGGGAGGTGGGCTTGCGGGCTTTGTATGTGCGCTGGGCACTGGACAGGTTCTGTACCATGAACGAAAACGGAGCCAATCACCGAAAACGAAGGTAATATTTCCACGAAAAAAGTGCCCGAAAACTGAAATCACCGAAAATGGAGATACACGAAAACGGAGGGTCCACTGTAGTATTGTTACAGCCCCCTACCTAACAATGTGAGTTAGGTAGTTACCTTACCGGCCGGCAGTCAAGGGGTTACGTCATCAGACTTGATCTTTGACTGCTGCGCCGGGTTGACTGACAGTGTCAACGAGACTCTCCCCTATTCAACACTGGAGAGTTCACCAGCTCCCTACTGGAGTTCGCCAGTCAGACCTGCGTGAGAGTTGCAGACTCATGCAGTGTGGTGCTGGTGACAACCCTACAGTGCTGAATAGGGGAGAGTCTCGTTGACACTGTCAGTCAAGCCGGCGCGGCAGTCAAACATCAGGTCTGATGACGTAACCCCTTGACTGCTGGCCGGTAAGGTAACTACCTAACTCCCATTGTTAGGTAGGGGGCCGTAACAATACTACAGTGGACCCTCCGTTTTCGTGTATCTCCATTTTCGGTGATTTCAGTTTTCAGGCACTTTTCGTGGAAATAATGCCTCCGTTTTCGGTGGCACGACACAAGTTGTCGTGCCACCGTCACAAACTCTCTGGATACATCACTGAATACATCACTGAATACCTGACACACAATCTCCGGGTAGTGTCACAAGACACCACTAGACACTCACCCCGGATAAACACAATCTTAGGTACATAGTCTCAGGTACATAGTCCATTTTCAGGTACATATTTTCAGGTACAACAGTCCAGGTACATAGTCGCAGGTACATCAGTCAGTATAATAAGCTAGTAGATTCTGGTGACCTTGCCGCTCTCCTCATTACAGTGTCCTCATCAACTGTACTTGGCCTTGCAAACATCACAAGTACAGAGTTGCTCTCCAGTAACACAGTCTAGAGAGAATAAAGCTTCCAGTTCTCTCTGCATTGGAGCACTGTAGGCTTGTCACCAGCACCACACTGCATGAGTCTGCAACTCTCACGCAGGTTCTGACTGGCGAACTCCAGTAGTGTATCAGGGAGGTGGTGAACTCTCCAGTGTTGAATAGGGGAGAGTCTCGTTGACACTGTCAGTCAAGCTGGCGCGGAAGTCAAACATCAGGTCTGATGACGTAACCCCTTGACTGCTGGCCGGTAAGGTAACTACCTAACTCCCATTGTTAGGTAGGGGGCCATAACAAGTATGTTGCAAAATTATTCATTAAAAAAAAAAATGTAATGAACAGGATGTAAAAGGTTTGAATGGTAGTTTATGAAATTACTATACCCAGTACAATACATTGTAATACAGGTTTTCTGAAGATAAGTTTAAAACTACATTGATCATTTTAAGTAAAAACAAACGTACTTCCAAAAGTATTGAAGAGATAGGTGCAGAATAAGCATTCATTGATCTGTATAGGAAACTTTACCAACTTAATACCTACCTCTGGATGAAAGCTCCATGACCTGATAAATTGCATGGAGGACTCTATCCTATGGAAGTCAGTCTGGAAATTAACAGGTCAGTGTGTCATCCACTGTACCGTGTCGGTCAAGTGGATAGCACACTGGCCTGCTAGTTTTAGGACTGATTTTCTATGGGTTTGAACCCCTCCATGATGTGAGATGACAGCTCCATGTTGCTGCAGTGTCTGACAAACTGGATACAGACACACACTACTGAAAGTCTTGAAAAAACAGACACAAGTGCACATAGCTTTTCTTCAGTCAAAGTATGACTTTCAGTATGTTGTGTATGTATTGAAACACTTGCTGCTTGCTTAGGGTTGGTGTATTTGACTTAGAGAAATATTTTTAAGGACCAAGCTATTGTTCCACCCAACTCATTTGCAGAAAGAAACTATTCTTTGTAGCTCCCTGACTATGTAACAGGTTACCAGTGTCAGGTACCTGTTTATGCCTTCATGTCCTAGTTGAAAGCACATCTCTTGTCTAGGGCTGATAACCTGATACTCATAATGTTAGTCTTGAATATAAACCTTAGTACAGTACAGTGGACCCCCGGTGTTCGTGATGCTCCAAACTTGAACAATTATGTAAGTGTATTTTTGTAAGTGCTTTTGTAAGTGTATTTTTGGGGGTCTAAAAGGACTAGTCTAATTTACATTATTCCTTATGGGAATAAATTCGTTTGGTAATGGCACTTGAACAGCATTCTGGAAAGAAAAAATCACGAAAACTGGGGGTCCACTGTATTCTGTTTCATTATCATTGCTGTTGTATTTCTGGTTTGCTGTGCTAGTGAATTTCGTAAAAGAAAAGATTCTCAGAAATACATAATAAAATTCCAAATTTTTATTATTTATTTTATTATTATTATTATTATTATTATTATTATTATTATTATTATTATTATTACAGTGGACCCTTGGAAATCGAACACTCCAAACTCGCCCTTTTATGTAAGTTTATTATTGTAAGTGCTTTTATAAATGTATTTTTGGGGGTCTGAAAGGGACTAATCTAATTTACATCATTCCTTATGGGAATAAATTCGTTTGATAACAGCACTTGAACAGCATTCTGGAATGAAGAATGTTCGAAACTCGGGGGTCCACTGTATTTAGAACTGCCTAAATAGCTATAGGGAAGTGAGCCAGTACCTGAACTTTGTCATAATTAGGTGACTCGTAACTTGGTAGTAGCCCAGATGAAAGAGTCGTACTGAATGGAGATGTATGAGCTAGTCTCCTTATATCTGCTGCCTCTGTTAACTTAGCAGCAAGCTAGTACCTGGGTATTAACCAGCTGTTGTGGGTTACATCTGGGAAAAAGGACAAAGATTCCAGTAGAAATAAACCTCACTGTTTTCCTTTCTTGGACTATCCTGAAATACTAATCTAAAGAATGTCTTTTCTGTTTACCTACCTGGAGTCTACCTGGAGGGCATTCCGGGGATCGACGTCCCTTCGGGCCGGTCTATGACCAGGCCTCCCGGTGGATCAGGGCCTGATCAACGAGGCTGTTACTGCTGGCTGCACATAGTCCAACGTACGAACCACAGCCCGGCTGATCTGGCACTGACTTTAGGTATCTGTCCAGCTCCCTCTTGAAGACAACCAGAGGCCTACTGGTAATGCCCCGTATGGCTGGTGGGAGGCTGTTGAACAGTCTTGGGCCCCGGACACTTATTGTGTTTTCTCTTAGTGTACCAGTGGCGCCCCTACTCTTCACTGGGGGTACGTTGCACCATCTGGAGTTTACCTGGAGTTTACCTGGAGAGAATTCCAGGGGTCAACGCCCCCACGGCCCGGTCTGTGACCAGGCCTCATGTTGGATCAGAGCCTGATCAACCAGGCTGTTACTGCTGGCCGCACGCAGTCCAACGTACGAACCACAGCCTGGCTGGTCAGGTACCGACTTAAGGTGCCTGGCCAGTGCATGCTTGAAGACAGCCAGGGGTTTGTTGGTAATCCCCCTGATGGAAGGGAAGGAAGGAAGGAAAAAAAGCTGGCAGGAAATGACAGAAATCGTACACCAACTGCAATCATTTCTGGAGTGGAACCACAGTCAATGGCCTCCACTCCAGAACAACAGATATTAGTGCCAGGAACCCCCCCCCCATACCACCAATCCAACGACATTCATCTTTGCAAATATACAGGGTCTAAAGCCAGCAACAAAGAACACGATACCTTACATCCGTGGACTGCTTACAGAGTCAAATGCAATGTTTGCGGCTTTCACAGAGACCCACATAAAGGATCACTTGGACAATGAAATATGGATCCCTGGCTACAACCTATACAGATGTGACAGAGTGAGCAGGCAAAAAGGGGGGGGGGGTTGGCCTGTATATCACAGAGTCACTTGTATGCTCAAAACTACTAAATGCCTCAAATGATGTAGTTGAAGTTTTAGCGGTAAAGATCGAGAATCAAAACCTGGTCATCGTGGTTGTATACAAGCCTCCGGATGCAACGTCCCAACAATTCCAGGAACAGCTTCTGAAAATTGACCAATGTCTGGAAAACCTTCCAGCCCCTGCCCCCAACATCTTGCTCCTGGGGGACTTCAACCTAAGGCACCTAAAATGGAGGAATATTGCAAATAATGTGGTATCAGAGATAACACCAGGAGGCAGCTCAGATGAAAACTCGCACACACACGAGCTTTTAAATCTCTGCACCAAATTCACCTTAACCAGCAAATAATAGAGCCTACAAGATTGGAGAATACACTGGACCTCATCTTCACTAACAATGATGATCTGATACGAAATGTCATCATATCAAAAACGATATACTACTCAGATCACAACATAATAGAGGTCCAGACATGCATGAGGGGGGCCCCAGATCGACAAAATGTGATCAGTCGCGAGGGAGCCTTCTCCAATTTCAACTTCAATAACAAAAACATAAGGTGGGACCAAGTAAACCAAATCCTATCTACCCAGTTTATATAAACTGGGTAGATAGCCTAAGCATCACGGATCCTAACCTATGTCTAGAACAAATTAACTCGGTGGCACTTGAGATTTGCTCAAGGCAAATTCCCTTAAGGAAAAGGAGGAGATGTAAACTAGAAAGAGAGGCGCTCCCTATACAGGCGAAGGCAAAGAATAACAGAGCGGCTACAAGAGGCCAATATATCTGAAATACGTAGGGAGGCACTGGTCAGAGAAATAGCAAACATCAAATTAAAACTAAAGGAATCTTACAGGAATCAAGAAACGCGGGAAGAACTAAAAGCCATAAATGAAATTGAAAGAAATCCAAAGTATTTCTTTTCTTATGCCAAAACAAAGTCGAGAACAACATCCAATACAGTGGACCCCCGAGTTTCGTAAAAACTTCACTCCTGAAGTCTGCTCAAGTGCCATTACCGAACGAATTTACTCCCTTAAGAAAAAATTTCACGCAAGTTAGTCTATTTCAGACCCCCAAAAATACACTTCCACAAGAACTTACAAAATTATACTTACATAATTGCACGATTTCCGGGGTATTCGTTAACCGAGGGTCCACTGTATTGGGCCCCTACTAAAACGAGATGGGTCTTACACAGATGACCGCAAGGAAATGAGTGAGTTACTAAAGTCCCAGTATGACTCAGTTTTTAGTGAGTTGCTAACCAGACTAAAAGTTGAAGACCTAAATGAATTTTTTATGAGAGTGCCACAGAACCTGGTAGAAGCAAGCCTATCTGACATTACCCTGACGCCACATAACTTTGAAAAGGCGATAAATGACATGCCCATGCACTCTGCTCCAGGCCATGACTCATGGAACTCAGTGTTCATCAAGAACTGCAAGAAGCCCCTATCACGTGCTTTTAACATCCTATGGAGAGGGAGCATGGACACTGGGGTCGTCCCGCAGTTACTAAAAACAACAGACATAGCCCCACTCCACAAAGGCGACAGTAAAGCAATGGCAAAGAACTACAGACCAATAGCGCTAACGTCCCATATCATAAAAATCTTTGAAAGGGTTCTAAGAAGCAAGATCGCCACTCATCTAGATAACCATCAATTACACAACCCAGGGCAGCATGGGTTTAGAGCAGGTCGCTCCTGTCTGTCCCAACTACTGGACCACTATGACAAGGTCCTGGATGCTCTAGAGGACAAACAGAATGCAGATGTTATATACACAGACTTTGCAAAAGCCTTTGATAAGTGTGACCATGGTGTGATAGCACACAAAATGCGTGGTAAAGGAATAACAGGAAAAGTTGGTAGATGGATCTATAATTTCCTAACAAGTAGAACACAAAGAGTAGTAGTCAACAGAGTAAAGTCTGAGGCAGCTAATGTGAAAAGCTCTGTTCCACAAGGCACAGTACTCGCTCCCATCCTGTTCCTCATCCTCATATCGGACATAGACAGGGATATAAGCCACAGTGCCGTGTCTTCCTTTGCAGATGACACTAGTATTCTAGCCTAGAGAGAACAAGTGATTTGAAAAGGATCATCATTAGCCTAGCATCCCTTGTCTTGAATGTTCTCATTATCCATCCTATCAGTTTCCTCGCAGATGTGATAGTGGCATTGTTGTGGTCCTTGAAGGTGAGGTCTTCGTACATTACCACACTCAGGTCTTTCACATTACTTTTCCGCTCTATTGTGTGATTAGAATTTGTAGTATACTCAGTCCTAGCTATTATTTCCTCCAGTTTTCCATAACCGAGTAGTTGGAATTTGTCTTCATTGAACATCATCTTGTTCTCTGTTGCCCATTGGAAAACTTGGTTTCTATCTTCTTGGAGATTTGCCATGTCCTCAATAGATGACACACTCATGCAGATCCTAGTATCATCTGCAAAGGATGATACAGTGCTATAGATTACATCCCTGTCTATGTCTGATGTGAGAATGAGGAACAGGATAGGTGTGAGTACTGTGCCTTGTGGGACAGAGCTCTTCACTATGGCAGCATCCGATTTAACTTTGTTTACCACTACTCTTTGTGTTCAATTGGTTAGAAAGTTGAAGATCCATCTGCCTACTTTTCCAGCTATCCCTTTAGCATGCATTTTGTGTGCTATTACACCATGATTGCACTTGTCAAAGGCTTTTGCAAAATCTGTGTATACTACATCTGCATTCTATTTGTTTTCCAGTGCATCTAAGACCATATCATAGTGGTCTAGCAGTTGTGAGAGGCAGGAGCGACCTGCTCTGAAACCATGTTGCCCTGGGTTGTGCAATTTTTCTGAGTCCAGGTGGTTTGCTATCCTGCTTCTTAGAACTCTTTCAAAGATTTTTATAATATTGGACGTTAAAGCTATTGGTCTATAGTTCTTAGCTACTGCTTTGCTGCCACCTTTGTGGAGTGGGGCTATATCCGTTATTTTCAGTGACTGTGGAATCTCACCTGTGTCTGTCTATGCTCCTTCTCCATAGCATACTTAGGGCCCATGAGAGGGGTTTCTTGCAGTTCTTAATGAACACAGAGTTCCACGTGTCTGGGCCTGGGGCTGAGTGCATGGGCATGTCGTCGATGGCTTTCTCAAAATCTAGAGGAGTTAGGGTTATGTCAGAAATTTGGCATACATTGGCAGGGTTTTGAGGCTCATTCATGAAAAAAAAATTTGGGTTGTCTATTTTTAGACTGATTAGTGGCTCGCTGAACACAAATCATATTGAGATTTCAGTATCTCACTCATTTCTTTGTTGTCATCTGTGTAAGATCCATCTTGTCTGAGCAGGGGCCCTATACTAGAAGTGGTTTTTGCCTTATTTTTGGCATATGAAAAGAAATATTTTGAATTTCTTTCAATTTCACTAATTGCTTTTAGCTCCTTTTGACTCTCCTGGATCCTGTATGAGTCCTTTAACTTTAGCTCAATATTTTCCACTTCCCTGGTTAGTGCTTCCTTCCGTGAATCGGATAGCCCGGCATTCTTGAGCCGCTCAGTGATTCTTCGTCTTCTCCTGTAGAGGGAGCGTCTCTCTCTCTCTCCAGAGGAATATGCATTGAACATACTTCAGCTACCAGGAGGTTGATCTTTTCAAGGCACTGGTTAGGGTCCATGTAATTCAAGATATCTTCCCAACATGTTTCATTTAGGGCATAGTTTACCAGATCCCAGTTGATGTTCTTGTTGTTAAAGGTGAATTTAGTAAAGGTACCCTCATAGCTATATGCGTTTTGCTGATCAGGACTCCTGTGCATGTACATCTGGACTTCGATTAGATTGTGATCAGAATTTGTTTTTGATATTGTTATGTTTCTTACCAGGTCTTCATTATTTGTGAAGATAAGGTCTAGTGTGTTCTCTGTGGCTTAAACATACCAGCCTTCTTCTGAATAAAAAATGTTCAGGGTAGAATTCATGAGCTTCCTGTAGGAGGTTACTAAATGTGGAAGGCCAGAACTTGTTTTCAACTCATTAGTCCTGGCTCATCAATTAGCTCATTTGGTATTTGTTAAGCTTTCAACATTCTTGTATAACCACTGAACTTGCCTGTGAAGTCCTTCCTTAATTTGGATTGAACCTGATTACAGTGGACCCCCGTATTATGTAAAATTCAGAATAAGTAACATTTTTCCATAAAAATATTGGTTTGGTATAAGTAGATCCGCTCGGAATAAGTAATTCGTCCTGGACACGTACGCATGGCCCGGACGGCCCAACACTCCATACAGAGTCAGTGTGCCATTGTTTACCAGCGAGTGACAGCCACCCACGCATTCATACCATACATTTTGTCATTATTCCATTGTTTTTAGTTCTTGCAACTGCTAAATAAGCCACCATGGGCCCAAAGAAAGTTCCTAGTGCCAGCCCTGTGGTAAAGAGGCTCAGAAATATGGTAGAACTGAAAAAGGAGAGCATTGCAAAATATGAAAGTGGAGTACGTGTTGCTGAGCTGACCATGCTGTATGGCAAAGCCTATACAACCATCGCTACCATCGTGGCCAAGAGAAATAAAATCAAGGAAGCTGTTGTTGCGAAAGGTGCAAATATTCAAATTCAAATTCAAATATTTATTTCATTGCAAGTTTACATAGGTTTTGTAATTACAGTCATAAACTGAAGTGCAAGGAGAGCCACTAACATGCCATGGCATTATGGGCAGCTTAACCCTTTCAGGGTCCAAGGCCATTTTTGGAAGGGGTGCGCCAGTGTCCAAGAATTTAAAAAAAAAAAATTCTTATTTTTTCTTATGAAATGGTAGAGAATCTTTTTCTGAAGATAATAAAACAAAAAGTACGAAATTTGATTGAAAATTGACGAAATTATGCTCGCGAATTTTGATGTGTCAGCGATATTTACGCATCGGCGATTTTGCCGACTTTGACTCCCATTTTAGGCCAATTACATTATTCCAGTTGACCAAATTCTTAGCTATTTCACTAGTATTACTTCTATTCTATCGATTGAGCACAAGAAATCGCCCAGTCAACTGTTTCAACTACAAAATAAAGTGATTGGAAATTGGTAATTTACCCAATTTAACTCAAAGTTCAAAATATTCCAATTTCAAAATAGGGTGCATAATAAACAATGCAGGCATTCCTGGCACTAAACTAACATTTCCTCTGTTCATTAGTTACGTTTTCAGTCTTTACAAATGAATTTCATTTTTATTTTTTATTCACATAATGAATTTTTATTCAAACCTAAAAATGGAAGATTTACTGTTATGCAATATTGCAATAATTGTACAAATAATATCACCACATTTGTGGACGTATATTAGACCCACCAACTGGCGCGTATTAGACGTGTGAGGTCATTTGTTTACTCTTGAACATATGCAAAAATTTAACATTTCCGCTATTTTGAGCTCAGTTTCAAGCCATTTCCAGTACTAAAACCTATCAAAATCATCTCTATATCTGTAATATATCTTCCATTCTATCAAATGAGACCAAGAAATCGCAAATACAACTATACAATGTATACGAAAAACACTGCAAAGTCGTTGTTTTAATCGAAAATTGCGGTTTCAGTTTTTTTCTCATTATGCACTGTGTGCTGCAGGATTTGTTTTATGTGGTGCACACTTACCACATAGATGTATTCTCTCATATCTAGGCCCAAATTTGCCGCTCAAAGCTTATCTGAGTGAGCTGAGCTCATGACGTAGAACTACGGTTTGGACCCTAAACTCAAAGCCGTAGAACTATGGCACGGACCCTGAAAGGGTTAATCTAATGGCTTATAGACTATGTACATTTTATTAGAGAAATTGATCGAGTTTGTTTTATTTAAATATTAGATTGTTCAAATTACAATATGATGATATTACATTGTAATAAGCATTTTTGTAGGATGGTAATATAATAGTAAAAATTGAAATTATCTTAAGGAAAATAACATTGAGCATTTTTGAAAGTAATTTACAGTATGAATATTTAGTTTAGGGTGAGTAGGTGGTAACATAATAGTAAAATTGAAATTATTTTATCGGAAAATAACATTGAGCATTTTTAAAGTAATTTACAGTATGAGTATTTAGTTTAGGGTGAGTAGGTGATTTTTGAGAAAAGTCTTAAAATGATTTTCAAGCTTATTAGTCGTCAACCATGTTGATATTTTCTGTAATTCGGCATTAACAGTATTGGCCAGTATGACTGGATTTGGGTGAGAGAAGATATACGTGTTGTCATCTGCAAATAATATGGGTTTGAGTAGTTGTGATGCATTCGGTAGGTCATTGATGTAAATGAGGAATAGGAGTGAACCCAGTACACTTCCTTGAGGGACTCCGACTGTAATTTGTTGTGTGGAAGAGTTCGCTCCATTTGTGTACACATATTGGCTTCTGTTACTAAGGTATGACTTTAGGTAGTTGAGGGAGTGCCCTCTTATACCACAGTGTGGTAATTTTGTGAGCAGTAAATCATGGTCGACTGTATCAAAAGCTTTGCGTAGATCAATGAAGATTCCCAGTGGGACTTTTCTTCTCAAGTGCGGTGTATATTAACTCTAGCATGTGTATAATGGCATCATTTGTGCTCTTGTTGGTCCCTAATCCAAACTGACAGGGGTTGAGTATGTTGTGTGAGACGAGGTAGGAATAGATCTGTCTATGAATTAATTTTTCGAAGATTTTAGAAAGCAGTGGTAAATTAGATATTGGTCTATAATTATTCAAGTCTGTTTGATCACCTCCTTTGTGGATCCGGGTGACCCTTGCTATTTTGAAAATTGATGGGAAGGTAGAGGTTTCAATGGATTTATTGAAGAGTGTTGCAATAATTGGTGACAGTACCTGTGAAGCTTTTTTGTACATAACAGGTGGTAAGCTGTTTATGTCTCCTGCCTTGTTTTTAAGGGTGTTGATTATGAGCGAGACTTCTGTTGGGTTGGTAGGAGCTAGGAATAGTGTATCAGGGTAGGTGTTGGTGAGGTAGTCTGTTAGACGGGTATTCGAGCTTGGGATTTTACTCGCTAGATTCTTTCCTATGGTGGAGAAGAAAACATTAAGTCTGTTTGCTGTCTCAGTTGGTGAGAGTAGGGGTTCATCTGTTTTTGATAATTTGATGATATTGTTCTTGGATATCTTTTTATTTCCTAGAATTGCAGATAGGGTTTTCAGGTCTTTTCATATCACCTTTTATGTTATGTAGTCTGTTCTCATAATACAATTTTTTTGACCTTCTTATCAGGCTGGTAAGGACTGATGAGTAGCGTTTGGATTGTTCTCTGGTTATTAGACCCCTTCTGTATTGTTTTTCATATTGGTGCCTTTTGTTAATGGATTTAACCCTTTGGGGGTCGACAGGCCTTCTCGAATCACGTTCTCAGGGTCAAACTTTTTTTGGAAAAAAAAAAAATTCTTATGAAATGATAGAGAATCTTTTTCCAATCATAATGACATCAAAGGTTTGAAATTTGAATGAAAACTTATGGAATTATGCTCTCGCAAAATTATCGGTCTTGAAGATGTTTACGCATCGGTGATTTCACCCACTTTGAGCCCTATTTTTGGCCAATTCCAATGTTCCAGTCCACTAAAATCATAGCTATTTCGCTAGAACTCCATTTCTTCTATCGATTGAGTACAAGAAACCGCCTATTTACCAATTTCAACTACCCAAAATAGTGGTCAGAAAATGACAATTTGGCCAATTTCACACGGTTAGCTCTTAAGAAGCTTCTTGTATAGTGCAATTTTTTTGTAAATGCGATTGAAAAAAGTACATCCAGAAATGCATAGCAAGTGGAAAGGTCTTTATATTACAAGCTATTGCCTGCACCAGTCATGTGGCCAGATTGCAGAGTAATGGTGTCACAAATTGGTCATACTGAACAAGTGGAGCACTTATCTGAATGGCATCTATTTTACAAACGGGTTCCAAACATAGATGACAGTTCTAAGTGCAAATAGAATGCAGTAATTTGTTATATGATGGAAGACAGGAGGTAAAACTGAGCAGAAAGTGGTAGAGAGGTTCAAAATGAATAGCTTAGGTATAAAATTGATAGGTAGTAATTCCTGAGTGGTTCATCAGGACCCATGTGTTGAAAGTCATATTATAGATTAATACCATATGTGGTATACATTGTGCTCACTTATTATACTGTACAGTATATCAGTTTATTTGTTCCTAGTGTTGGATAAAGCACAGTACAGGTGTATTGTGAGATTTTAAAACTACTACTGTGTAATTTCAACAGGATTGTCATGCCATACAGGTTAGGGATGTATCGGATATCCGTATCCGCATCCCATCCCGGAGCATCCGCATAAAATCTTACATCCGCATCCGCATTCGATTTTTCAAAATAAGACATCCGCATCCGCATCCATATTTTTCT